>JAOTON010000547.1:0-257215 GCA_034440635.1 Lepas anatifera
CCCACTCTCCACGGTTCGTTACGCCGCTATGTCTCCACTGGTCAATTTAATGCTGACTGTGTTCCCTCACCTTTTACTTTGCCGGTGTAAGTAATAAAAATATTAAGTGGAATTCTAAGCCAGAAAAATTACAATCTTACCAAGATAGTTGGAAAAATTCCGAAAGGTCTGAGAGATGCATATTTTTCATCTTCTGTACGTTGTCTTCAAATGTGAAGCTCATGACCAGTGAGCTGCAAATCTGCCATTTTACTTGTTGAATCGAAAACTTATGCCCACATGCTGATGCTGACGTTGAAGTTTCATAGTTTTGTTCATTTTCTTGCTGTTAGATTCCTCCACATCATTTTGCTGTCTACTCAACTCCCCCGTCTTCGAAAAAGAGCTAGGAAATTTCTTTCCGAAAGAGATACGACTCCAACGCGGCCAAACTCAGGGCTGATTCAGAAAACCAGCAGCTGCCTTTTTACTTCTAATTAGCTCAATATCGGAATAGGTTTATTTTAACAAATAAACTGAAGGAATTAGCAGTGGTTTTGCAAAATTGACGTAACAAATCAGGACGGCCAGGGGAGCAGGAGACTTGCTTTGAAGACAAAGAATCCAACCTCGGGTGGAATAAAATATGACAAAACATAGATAATCAAAAACATCTTAATTGATAGCAACCATTTTTGTAATATCCTCCGGCTTATGTAATATTCTTTTGCCCCCGACTATGAAGGGCTAAGTCACGACTACATTTGTTGAACACCATACCGGTTGCTGACTAGGGTGGCGCGCAGCCCTAACACGTCTGACATCACTCATTACACCAATTCCAATAATTATTGTCATCATATTTCTTAGCAGAGATGGATTGGGAAAGATTTCGTGTATTGTTGTAAGCTAGTTTCACGGCTTGAAATTTCCTTAGCAAATGCCTGGTGGAGGACTGAGCTTTATTGTCCGTCTACAGGCAGTATTTATATCTACCAGGGGATGTCCTCAAACTATTACACATCGTGTTTTCAACTAAGCAACTGAAGCAATTTTAGTTACTCACGTTTAGATCCTTTTTCGGGGCTTATGTGCAAAAATCAGATTGTGCCGGTACCCTCTATCTGGCAGTTATAGTACTTGAATGTTTAGGGGACCGTTCATGAATTACGTCACGCTTGTTCGATTGATGTGTCACGCTTCCCGTGTTTTTAACACTCTCCCCTACGTCACGGCACGTCACGTTTCGGCCAACCCCCCCGAGGTGATGTAATATATGCAAAAATTACGGCCCATATTTCTGATGTGCTTTAGCCACCGCCACCCCGTGGCATGTGCTGTATCTGTGACGTCCAAGACGTTTCTTTTTCACTTTTTCAAGTCCAATTTTTTGGTGCACCTCCTCAACGATTGGTTGAAATATCCGAGGGCTTTGGAGAGCGACCAGTGAGCTTTTCGTAGACTGGTTCAATCAGGAATAGAAATTCGGAGAACATGAAAGTATATTTATACATGTTTTGGACGTTGTGATATAAGAAAGATATTCACGCTGACCTGTTATAATCGTATTTCATATAAATCGAGGCCCTTTGAAAGATAAAAACAATTAAATCAAAATAAAATATATCTGAATTCAGTGCGAAGTTATTGAAAAAATCACAACTACACGCTCATTTGACCCCACTTGACTTTTGAGAGGGCAGATAGTTAAATGTTCAACTTCAAAGTCAGGATCGTGCCAACCAGGTATGAAGATTTTCAAGTAATAATTACCCACAAAGTCTTTCTATCTTTTACCACAGGCTTCTAATGGGATCACAAGACATCTGAACTCATCCCAGGTTCTTGATCTGACATGACCTGTCCTAAAACATTTGATCAGAGACGTGAACTTGATCAGAGGTAATGTGATGCAAGTTACAAATGTTCTGTGCCTCTTCGCTTCTGCTTCATTTGGAAAAACTAGGGGGACTATTTTCGACCCCCTCCCACGACACGGTACGTGTTAACACTGGTCGAAATTTGATACTGATAAAATTCAAACACGAGTGCTGGTTTATCATTGATGTGAAGAGCCAATATAATACAGTTTAATAGCCTTTAGTGTCTTGGATATCATATAATGTAATAACATATCGGGTCCTGGGAACCCTGCAATAGGTTTAAGAGCTTCGAAACTCTTTCACCCGAGGAAAGGAAGATGGAGGTGTGTCGGACCCCGAGTCCCCGTGGGAATGCGAGACATCCAGTTTTTTTGGCGCGGTGCGTCCTCGCTCATTCCATCCAGAGAGTGACTATCAGCTGCTGTAGTCGCAGCTTTGTTCACCCTCACCATTTATAGAAGCCATTTCTTTGGAATCGCCTTCCATTTAAAGGCAATGAGCCCTTGCATGGGATATTTTCTTCCTAGTCGGCAAATGAGCCAATCTTAAACCAAGGTCCAGACTTTTTATTTTACCACCTCACGTGTGTTCAGTCTGTGGCCTGTTGCACGTATGGTCGGTTTGTTGTAGCGATGTTATTCGGCTCCTGTTCAGGGATTAAAAATATCTTGAGAATTACGAAACTTCACCAGCCCATCTGCTTCCAGAGTTCCCGATTTTAGTCCATCTTTAGATGTTATATTCTCCCGAATTAATCCAAAGCCAACATATACCTCATACCCGAATCCATACAGCTCAGAAGCAAACGCATTCATGTTAAACGCTTTGCAAGTAAATAGTGATCTTGTTTTCCGTCTCATAAAATTCTCTATGATCCTATTGACGGTCAAAATGATGGAAATAAGGCTGCTATACCGTCCCACGTAAATTAATCTATGGCATACCGTAATTTTGGAAGATTGATTACATGGCGAAACGAAAGTATAGACGAAATCATAGTAGAGACGAAAGTATAGTTTTATCATGTTAGCATAAACAACCAGAAGGAAAATCACACACAGGAGTTTAGCCAGTGAATACAGTTCTCGAAGGACACGTTTTGGACCTATTTCCGTCCAACCAAATATTATGTGTAACGCTGGATAGTGCAAAATCAGTCTTCAAAAAAAAAACGGCGGCGCGTGGTGACGTTACACACTTAAATAAACAAATGACACCCGACCCCACGGTGAACCCTTAAATAAAACGAATGAGACATCCCTTTTTGGTGGACTGATAGTTATTTGTTAGTATTGCATCCAGTGATTTGTCGCCAATAACCTTTAACCAGTGTCATTTCCGAAAGAAACACGCGCCTTATTTTAAAGACCATTTCTGGCGCCACTTTCTGGCATCAAGACAATATGTACCTGGGTAGTCACAACACCATTAAGGGTGTCAGGCATTTTAATGGATTTAACTCGTCCTCCAAATGTTGAATTTGACTCTTTTTGTGGTGTGTCGGCAGGATGTCTGACTATTTTAAGAAAGGTGTCCGACTCCTTTCGTGGGGTGTATGAAGGATGGCGGACTCTTTCCAAGGTGTCCGACTCTTTGCACTTAAAGTGCGAGTGGTCACGGCATTGTTTGTAGAGACGTTTACCTCTTACTGGAGAGTCTGACTCTTCTGTGACGTCACACCACGTTCTATTTCCGTCATTGTGGCTGCAGTTCGGCGCGAAACTGCCTCATTCTGTGTGCAGGAGCAATGGGAACAGGATAAGGCAAGTGAAGATAAAATGGTATGCAATGCATTGTACGATTGATAGACTAATGCATTGGTGTATGCACATTGCACGCTTTCTTGCCTTCAAATTAAGACAGATTATCGCGTATATCTTACAAGTCTGCTTATTTGATGGATACATTTTTAACACCTGTTGTAAACAGGGGCGTCGCCATGGATTTCTTTCCATGATTGCCAGGAATGAAGGAGGCTTTATATCCGTGTTCGAAGCTTTACAAGATAATGCTATTCTATTATGATTATATTGTGATTGCAAGACCGTGACATGGGCATTCGGAAAAAAACAGAGGGAAAAATACACTAACCACTTCAGCGGAGACAAAAATGAATGCGCCCCCTCGGCGTAACGATGTCGTGCTTTCTACATTAGAAGAGGGGTGACAGCGTCCTTATAATATTTATAGAAAATATTTGAAAGTGTGTTTCAACTCAAATCAAAGTGCACTAGAGGTCAAGGCATGACACAGAGATAACATATAAATGAAAGTTTTTGAGTCATTACACCTGAACTAGGAGAAATAGAGCAAGACAATTTCGGCAATTGGAATTATCGCAGCAAGCCGAATCAAATGATATATAATGATATACCACGTCCAGTTCAAAATTTGACCTGACTCAGGTCAACGGTTTGACCAAACTTGACCAGGTATAGTCATGACGTATAAAATTTGACTTGCAGTGACCATACAAACATTTCGGTGACTTAACCTTTTTGCAGAAGGGGGGCAGATTCTGCCCACTCCTCAGCTTCTTGCACAGTATCTCCGAAACGGTTTGAGATAGGGTCTTGAAAATTTGTGACTTTTCTTACTTTTGGTGATTTTTGGGGGATTTTATCCAGAAGCCGAGCATTGTCACCTGCGTTGCGTCTGTCCTACAATAAAGCTTTCAGTTGCGAATTGGCGGAATTTAAATTAAAATCGACACATCTAGTCATTAACAAAACACATAGCAAAAGCCTGTCGAAGTAGCGTTTGAACTGGGATCCGTGTCGGCTCTGAAATGGTTATCATTTAAAAATATCATATGAGGCAATCTGTTCAAGTAACCAAGGCCAATACATTATTTCAGCACAACATTTTTTTCGCTTATATGAGCAGATTCAAATTACCTCCTGGGAATGAAGCCTTTCAGACACGTTGTTTAGATTGCGTGAATCCTCTCAAACGTATGCTGTGCTGCACTGGGACACCTTGTATTGATACTATTTTTCCATCTCCAGGAACGAAATAATTGTGTGAGTTAGTGGTGCTGTTTGGATAAGTTATACTTATTTCAATTATTGATAAATTCGCGACTTCTTTGTAAATTTTAAGGGTTCACAGGTGGCTGACGCAGACCGGAGTTTTTGGGGGAGGGCAAACCCATGTCTGCCTCTCCTCTTGGTGGAGCGAACATTTTTTTGCTCTACAGACATAGTGTAAACACCTTTTTCAGTGCTCGACAGACCTAGTATAAGCTACCTCTCCAATTACATGACCGCTCTCCGGGGTGGGGGGGGGGTTGTGGGAGAAAATATTGTTTGCTCTACAGACATAGTGTAAACACTTTTTTTTCAAAAAATTTCCCCGGCGTTTTGGGGGCGGCAAAGATAGTGTGGCCCCCTCCAGCGCTTTTGGGGGGGCATTGCCGGAATAGCCCCACCTGCGTCCGCCAATGGGGGTTCAAGGCTAAATAATCCATCACTAATAAGTTCATTTGCCCCCGTCTCCCTCGAAACAATGGCTCTTCTTCTATCACTTTTAATGACTGTTATTTTTCATTTATATAAATTGTTTCCAAGTTGTTGCCAGTTTAGGTCTAGGAGTCAGGAGTCCCACTAGCTTCATCAAGGTCCTTCTCACAGAGACACCGAACGAGCAACTCCCACGACGAAGGGTTAATTAAGGAGCCAAAGTAGAACATCTCACAAAGCATAAGGACGGCCGCGTACCTCAGGTCACTCTCCTACCAGTCAGATGCCAGCTGACCTACGGTATTTACGGTACCTACCAGCTGCCAGTTAAACTAAATTATTTTGCCAGAAGTTGCAAAAATGTCGGGTTAGAGGTAGATGAACTACGGTGGCGCTGCACGATGGTGTTTTTACTACCTGTGGAAGCCGGACGAGGCCGGTTGCGCCCCCATTCCCTCGTGTGGGCGCGTGTTAATTCTCATAAACTCTGAAACTGGCACGATGAAAATTTCATAAAGACAATGCAATATCATTGCAAGCAACTGATTCCAAAAAGCAATCGCTTTTGTGTGCGGTGTTAAACATAAGGCTGCACCCATGCAGCGGTAAAAAACCCTACGTTAGGTGCTAAAAACTTGGAATTTTTAGCAAGAACGTATTTAAAAAAATTATCAAAAGATGATTTATGAAGCAAAGTATTGAGGTGGCAAAAAGGTTAATTTCAGCTGCGAACAAGTCAAGCCAGGTCACAAAACAAAAGGTCAAATGGTTTAATAGCAAATTTTTTAATTTAAAATTTTATTTTCAAATAATGTATGGTTCAAGACAAGTTTAATGATATACAAAACTTGTTAATCAGGCAATGCGTGTTTTAGTTATGAAGCATCAAAGATGAGTCTACAAGGTGACCTCCCGAAAATGCCTCGGGCTCAAACTCGGTCACCGTTGGTTGGAGGGCTAAGATTCTCACAGGCGTGTTCCTGGCCCAGAACTACCCCGGAGACAAAGTTTCAGACTTTCTAGACATGGTGGTGTCAAATTGAAATATGTTTGATCGTTTCGCCCCAATTGGAAAAATTATTCCAATAAACCATATCTTGGATTCTTATATCTGCTATAAACTCAGGGCTCGTTTCCACCTTATGCACGTTCTTTTGCCACCACAAACAACTTCTGTGGCAGAGTAAATGCCATTTTGGAACTGAGTCTCGTTAAGATACGGTAGTACAGCGGTCTGTACTTCATATCACTTTTATGTTTATAATGGAACAGCCTATGTACACGAATGAGTTTATTCGCAATCATCCCCGATCAGGCAAGGTTTTTCGTGGTTGCACGTCGAGCACAGTACAGGACTAAAATACACAGGTTAAAAAGGTAAGGATAGTTAAAATCCAGGCATATCTGCAACTTAAGCAAGAACCAGAAATCACTCAGTGTTCTGCAAATAAGCCCTTAAAATGTGTTTAAATACTATCTGGCTCGAGGCATTGCGAACGTTGGGCGGTAGTGCGCTACATTTGGTTGTGCCAACACTTGCTAGTCTCCGTTTGTCAGCTTACGTTCTCGCACGCGCAGGTCGAAGTTTGTGAACTTGTCTCGTGCTATGGTGGTGTTCGGCATATATAAACCGATTTATCAGGTCGCTCGGTTCTTCTGTGATAATGCATGTACAGTACACAAACAGCGAGATTACACAAGTGTTGTTTTATGGCATTCAGTGGGGTTTACCACAACCCAATTACATCACAACCACATTTAAACTATGTCTCAGCTCATCTTGCCAATAATCTATATATTTACGTGCGCGCAAGACACTGCTTCAATTTACATTAACAATTTTACGCAATAAGCATAAGACTTCACACGTGTAACCCCCCTGCGTCTGACTCAGGGTATATCTCAGATCAATACATGAACAGGAGCGGAGTGAGGAACACTTTTACAAGCAGTGCTGGTGCGCTTTTAAATGTGATTACACATACACATGGAAAGAAAGCATCACATAGGCGGATACTGCATTATCACAACGGAGTGCTATGAAAATAGCAACTCTGATCTATACTGATGCCTTGGACTCATTCTCTGTGTGCTGTCCTTCTCGCTCGGCAACCTCCTCTGCATCTCCACATAACCTGTTGGCCTTCTTCAGCATTTGAACAATGTTGAGTAAGGATATTCCGAGCATGAGACCGAGGTTGCCGCCGAAGTCAGTCACCATTTCCCAGACAGTGTAGGCCAGCCTTTCCTCCAGCACCTGCATCATATATTTACCCAGTGAAATACGAACAAGATAAGTATGGGGGAAACGAGAAGTATAGTTTGAATACTGCAATGAAGGCGATATAATTGTTTGCACACAAGGCCGTGGACATGAAGAGCAGTTGATATCCAGACCTCCAAGTGTATGAAATCCTTCTCTAAACGTGCAGGGTGGTAGCTTGATATGTTGAGCAAAACGCCACATGCCGTTAAGCTGACAGATGGTATTCTTCTGGTAGGAGTTGGCTGCGCAAGAGTGTACGCAGGAGGCTTCATTATAGGCTGGGTCAGCCTCACAGGGCCGTTTGGCGCGATTTACAGCTGAAATCTGCTCAAAATGAGCCTTAAAATCAACTTGGTTAAACCGCGGATGATGCATAAACATGTATGTGCTAAGTTGTGGTTCCCGATATTTCATCCTAGGAAGCAGTATAGGGCTAGATGAGTGAATGAATACACGAAAGACTTCAAAGCCCGTTAGAAAACGTATAGTGCCCTCAGACATGTTACGCAATACCATCAACGTATCTTCATACTTCATCATGTCAGGGTCGAATGAAATGTTCGGCATCCCAAAACCATTGTCACCGAGTGACATTATCCTCATTTTTGTCCCGTTTTTCCTGGTTCATTCCAACCGCAGTGTCCGTTTCTGCGATTCCAGCTTTTTCTGGTCTTCGCCCTTCGTAAAAACAGGTGCACCTGGCTTGTGCTCTGAGAATCCAATGCCATGATAAAACTTCATTCGATATTGCTTTCCCGGAGAGCCCATCAAAGTCATCCATATTGTCCCTTCGTTCGAAGAACCTAGTACCTGAGCCGTGTAGCATGTTTCATAGACATATGGTGAAATGATGCGATGCCAACTGATATCGTGTGTGATAGAACTAACACCAAAATACCCCGACTTGACGATAACCTCTTCTGGGCTTAGACTTCCTGCTTCCAGTAACTGCTTCCATGTAAAATCGGACAGAAGAGGGTACAGCAGTTCATCTACCTTCAATATTGATCCATACGGCTCGTCAGTAAAAAAACGTTTAAAGTGTTTATTTTTATCAATAAAGGGGAACGACATGTTTTCCGTTAGAACGTTAAAACGGTCGGCAATCAGGTGACTAAGCCTACCCATGTGAACTAGACCATGACATAAGGTAACGTTTGGAAATCTAGCTGGCTGATACGACACGGATGTAGAGACAGGTTCCGACTGGTACAGTTTTATCTTGAGGGCGCAGAGTGCTAGAAGGCCTACCACGCACAGGAGTTCAGCCAGTGAATACAGTGATCGGAGAGCGCGGGCTGGAGTCATTGCTGTTGAATCGAGTATGCTGTTGATTGCTTATAAACACAAATCTTACTCAGTGTATGATGGGCTCTCCTCAGCTTGATGATATCCCGTGCTTTCTACAATCACTGTTATATAAGCTCTATATCAGGCTCTGCTGAGGTCAATCTTCGGTGGGGTTTCTGCCTTCCTGAAATGAATCAATCTCGGGAAGAAGCTTTGCACCGCTGCAGTGAACGATCAGCACTGAGGCGTGAACGCTTCTCGTCCTCACTTTTGAAGACCGTCTCCCAACCCCATCCCCAGACCTTTCAGCAAGAGGGCTGGACACAGTACAATGCTTTGCAATTACTATTATTGGACAAAACACCTCACGGTAAGTACAGCTTAAAGGACAAAGAGGCGCTTACATGGATTAGTTTCCCACAACACGTTGCGGCCAAATGACGGAGTGGAGACCCGGTACGGTGCTTTTCCGGATCCACCGGCTGAAGTATGGTGGAGCGAAAGTGCAGGGGCGGGGAAAAGAGCTTATAATCCTTGTAGAAACAATGATGCTTGTATTTGGTTATTTAACTGTATTTTGGGGTTCACTTTACACTCGACGAGAGATATTCTGCACCGCATGCAAACGCGTCGTTAAAAAGGGAGACAGAGGTCTGGGTTGCAATGTTTCATGTAAAAGTTTCTCGATTTTAACCAAATTATGAAATACAAAATGTCTAACCCGCTAGTGCGAACGGCAATGGTGAGCCCATGGTCGACGACAGACAGTTCAAATCAACAATGTTAAATCCTCCCTGTTTCCATTGAACGCCGGCTGTCCACAGGGATCCGTCCTGGGGCCTTTGCTTGCCTTACTGTACCTAAATGCCTTGTCTGGCAAAACTGAAAACGAAATGATGTTTTTCGCAGAAAACGATTGCCTAATCACAAGCCACAAGCCAGAAAATATCCAACATGTACAACAATCCCCCAAAAACGACATCACCCAAATTGAAAACTACGGAAAGGATCAGTGGTCAAGAATCTGTTCATCGTGTTACCTACTATTTTTCAGCACATAATTTTCGTTACCTGGCCTAGAACCTGGCCAAACGCGACTGGTGTCTGATTAAGCTGATGCAGGAGCCTAAAGAAACATCAAATTTACGCACCAGGTGTTACTCCTGTACAAATTCGAGCAATACGTAATGAAGGAAGATCCAACGTGCTCTTGGTAATACGTGATTCACCATTCACGCGGTTTCTTCAGCTCCACAACCCGTAGTTATGGAGGCACTTCTATTCCGTGCCTTGGAATGGACCTGATATCTTCAGAAGTGCGAGAACGCATAAATAGCCTTTAATCAAATGATTTTGTGAAATCGATCGACTGAGAAACGTAGCTCTCATAGAGCTCAAAAGTTAAAGTGAGGTGACCTTGGTTGACCTCGCTTGGTGACCTGACCTTGGGTGACCCGGGGTAAAAATTTCAGGGATGGTGGGAAAATAATGGAGTGAGAGATAGAGCCCTCAACCGTGGTTCTGCGTCTCGTCGTTTTTCTGCTATCCTGAAAATAACCTTAGGGGGCCATCGATGGCTCCCGGTGGGGTGAGGGTTAAGTGCATATTTTTACTAAGACATTATGGGAGGGCTTAATTTTCACTGGTGTTCTCCAATTTTTCTTTCCCTTTTTGTCTACATTTAACAGTTTTCCATCAACACGGGAGACTAATCAGGTAAAAACTTAGACAAAGTCAATTATTCATGCAAATTTATTTCTTTCTTCTGAAAATTAAAGCACATTTTTATGTAAGTAATGAAAGACAGTGTAACTTATTAGGGAGCATAAGTGGAAGATATTCCTCCATATCTGTAAAAGCACTGGATTATTGGAACCACTCACAAGGCATTTGGGAACTGCAGGCTAGGCATCAAATCAATCAGCAAAATGTGGCAGGGAGAAATCTGCTGCAATGGATGAGGCAGCTCAAATTGTGCCCATAATAAACAAACATTTGTATTAATGTAGAATATTGTTCATGTGGGCAGAACCATCTCCCTAAGTAGTTCCACTGTTCAGCCACATTTAACCTTCGCCCGGGCGGGGGTCTTTTTAGACCCCCCTCGGGTTTTTCCGAAGTGACCAAAAAACGGCGGCGCGCAGCTCCGCCAAACTTAATCTAGCTGTTTCTTCATTATTTTTACATCTTTCCTGAAAATTTTGGCTCAAGGTCATATCAGGTCAGGTCACCAGGCCAGGTGAAGTGACCTCACCTCAAAAAATACTTAGGACCACATAACTAAAAGAAGGGTTAATCGATCAAGTTGAAACTCATACCACATATTGGGCCCACCAGGAGCTACAACATTTGTTCCGGGATTTTTTATATTGGTGACCTAAGGTCATGTGCAGAGCATGACCTCCCCATTGTCAACACATGGGGATAATCACGAAATGAGCTTTTCTCAGTAAGTATGGATGGAATCAACTTCAAACATCGGTTACGATTTGATCTTAGCCCATTTCTGAAGTTTATGCCAAAAATTTTGAGTTGTGACATTTAAAAGGCCACTTTAGGTCAAATAAGCATTTTTTGGTGTTTTACTCTATAAATTTAGAATAAACTAAGATAGAAATTTTATTTTGTCACCAAAGTGTTTGTATAGTCACTGGAAGTCAAATGATATATATCATGACTATACCAGGTCAAGTTGGGTCAGACCGTTGACCTGGGTCAGGTCAAATTCTTAAATTTGACCTGGCATAGCAATATTATATATCATTCGATTCGTATTGACGGGAGGATTGCAATGATGCATCAACTATGGCTGTATCTTGTTTGGTTTGGAAGCTATTAGTGAAAAAGTAAACGCCCTTATGCATCGGTGGCTATGGACATTCCCAAGAATATGTCCAATATTTAGTGACCTGTAGCTCCCTTGGCTTTGACCTGACACGACAATGAATGCCACTTTTATGAAAGCGCATCTCAAGAGCTTTCGAATGGTGTTAGAAAAATGTTTCTAGCTATCATAGTACCTGAGATATATGAGGTTCTCTTAGTACATCTCATATTAGCGATTTTTACCTATTTTGACCTCTGGTGACCTTGATATTGACCTGACAAGAAAGATGACCTAAGTATTTTCGATATCATTTGCGAAGAGCTTTCGATTGCCGTTTTGCGCTTTTTTCTAGCTCTCTTAGTTTTTGAGATCGTGGGGGCGGTCTTTTTAGGCCCCCCACCAAGGGGGGTGGCTCGTACCCGCCACCGGGGCAAGGGTTAAAAAGAAAGATAGCATGCATGTTTACCACAAGCTTGAATTTAGCTTCATTTGATTTGATGTTAGGGGTGTGAATTAACATATTTTTTCAGTGTGCTCAGGCACCCTCAATCATAAATTGGGAGTGGTATTACAAATTCCTTCAAATTTTCTAAATTCTCATTTTAATGATTGTGGTTCTTCTGAAGTGCAACACTTCACTTGGGCCAAGAATGCCCAAATGATGCAAAGTTACCAAAAAAGAATCTGCAAAGACTGCCGAAATCAAATGTTGCTGAAACCTGACATATTTTACAAGCTGGCTGCCAGGCATGAATAGGCAGGTACTGAGAAACAATTGCATTCAATTTTTTCCTTTTTCTATGATAGGAAGATGACAAAAATGAGGAGCAAGAAGCAGACAAAAGAAGAGCAAGCAAGACAAATCATACAAAAAGCAACATAATGAGCTCACTTCAATTATCAAACAAAGCTTACCAAAGATCCTTGGCACTACGATGAAAACTTCTCTCCTGGTGCAAACCATGAGCCAGCTATCCGCTTGTCCACAGCAGGGTTCAGGTTTGGGTGAACGGACTTGAAATGCCTATTCAAGTTTACGCCATTGAAAGTGCAGCCAGGAATGCCACACTTGACCCGCTTTCTTATCTCTGTCCCATTGGCCATCTTGATCAAATTATTGCAAGCGTACATCCCTTTACAGCACACTGTCGATATAATTACTGTGTATCGCCAAAGTTTATTATTTTCACAAGTAAGCAACCAAACAGAAAGCACGAAAATCACCACTCACTAACCGCGCCACCACTCCTCCAGAACATTCCCCGGACTCAAATCCGCACGGCGCACCGCGTACAACGCGCAGATCTGATTGTTTGTTAAAGCACCTCCTGCTTCTCGTCCTGAGGGAGCACAGGTAACAGCGGTAACAGTAGGTAACATTTATGGAAGAGTAGGCGGTCCGGCTGTTCATATTCTGAATCAAAATCACGTTTCTTCTTTGGAATCTTGCTTTTTCTCATAGAAAACAATTAAAAAAATATTTTGAAGATAAATCCGGGCTCTTGGATTGCAAATAATCCTTAATAGCGAGAATTTGCTCTCGAAAGGTCGAATTCCATGTTGATAATGTTGGGTTAGTAGGAAGTGGCCAATCTCTGACCATCTCTACTAACCCTCTAAAGGTACTTGTTCTTGATGGCCATGAACTAACTAGAGATGACAATGTCATGATTTTGGGACGGTAAGCCAAATATGTCCAGTCGATCCACGAATGACAAAAAATAGTATAATCAGATTTGAATCAGAACAGATGCAGTCTCATGGTTACCTGCTGTCGACTGTGGAGCTGGTTCATGTTACCTGCTATGGTAGGTGAGTAGGCGATTTTCTTGACCTCTGGAAAGGATTGGCTAATTAAATTTAACGCCTTAACAATCCAGCAGTCATTTTCATACCGAAGAAATAAAGTAGTTCCAAACCTTGTTTTTGACTCCCAGGCTATCCCTGTGGCCAGCCAGCACAAACACCTGGGACTAGTCCTTTCAACTGACCCAACACTCCACGACCACGTTAACCACATTGTCAAAAAGTAATTACTACACTCGGTCCACTTTACCCGATAGCCCCATACCTACCCAGAGAAGTCATTGCTCAAATTTACAAGACATACGTGCTGCCCCACTTTGACTATGCCGACATAATATGCGACGGACTCCCGACAGTGGACGACGCACAGCGACCCGAGCGACTTCAGAATCGGACTGCCAGACTAGTGACATCGACTCTACAAAGAACTTTTACAGACAATCTAAGACACGATCTTGGGTGGTTCCCATTGAAAATTAGGCGTGAGCTGCAAAAATTGAAGTTTTTTCCACCGACTTACTCCTGGTATAACCCCCAACTATATCCAAAGAATCCCACCAGACGTACGGGCAAACACAGTTTACCGTTCACTTCGAAACGCCAGAAGCAGGACGGAAATATAATTTAGAACATCACACTATAAGTCTTCATTCCTACCCAGCACAATAAAACTTATCAACAAGCTACCTAGACACCTTTCAGAATTCCAGTCTCACAACACATTCAAACAAGAACTAGAAAAGCACTACAAAAAATACGATCCACCTAGGTACTTCAATTTCGGCTCTAAAATCGAGAATGTCTTTTAGCTCGGATAAGAGAAGGCATGTACAAATAAAACGGTCATTTGTGCCAAGTCCAAATCGCTGAATCACCTTGCTGCTACTGCGGTTATAGCTGGGACAGAACGGAACATTTTTTTCTACAATGTCCAAAGTTTATTATACAGAGACATATTATGATGAACAACATTAGCTCAATAATTAACAGACCATTTGAAAACCTACACCGTAAGATAAAATCGACGTTATTCTTTCTGGCTTTTCTCTTCACCCGGACAATGAGCGCGCAGTACCTCGGGAGGTTTTCCGCTTTATAAGCAACAGCCGGAGGTTTGCCTGAACTGGCAACTGGCAGTCGTGCGCGGCCGACCGTTCAGCCGGCCTGGCGTAGTACGTGGCCCGTGCGGGGGCGGGGCGTGGGCGGTGAGCCCTACGGCGGCGCTACCGTGATTGTAGCTATGACACCCGAGCGGTGCCACGATCTAAGCGCTTCGGCGCTTTTGCACCAATTGGGGCTGCACATTCAATGATGTTCTTGTTCTGTAAAAGAAGAAATAAATGAGCATGAGTATGAGACAATAGTTTAGTTCTAGACTGGAAGGTTTTTGTCGATAGCATGTCTTAACACGCCCAGTGGAGGTGGTCCTAAATTGTCACCCTCATATTTTCCGAGGTACAGAGGTGGCCAGAGAACCGTTGGCCGGCGGAAAACGCCACTTGACCAAATTTGAGGAATTTATGAGTGCGTCGATCGATGAAGGAATTGTGAAAATCGATCAATAATTTTCACTTACAGGATTCCAAAGTGAGACCTATATTTTGAGACTGTCGCAAACGCGCGGTCGCACCAGTTTACCACTGTAGACCGAGTGGTGACGTCAAAAGGTCATACAATCAGGTTATATATAACCTGATTGGCTCAGTTCCAGACAGATGGCAGAATATCACACTCTCACCCTTGCCCACAACATCATCGGAACTAAACAACCGATAGGGCTATCCTCATCCCTTCAACATAACACTGACATCCATACCCGACAAACGCGTCAATCTCAACAGCTACACTTGCCGAGGATACGGACAGAGGCTGGCCGGCGGCAGTTCATATACAGCGCCCCCATGTTGTATAATGCTCTGCCGCCGAATCTCACAGAACTGCGAATGGCTGCCTTAACCTTCGCCCGGGTGGGCTGGGGTCTTTTTAGACCCCCCTCGGGTTTTTCCGAAGTAACCAAAAAACGGCGGCGTGCAGCGCCGCCAAACCTGGTCTAGCTGTTCCTTCATCATTTTTACATCTTTCCTAAAAATTTTAGCCCAAGGTCATACCAGGTCAGGTCACCAGGCCAGGTGAAGTGACCTCACCTCAAAAAATGCTAAGGACCGCATAACTAAAAGAAGGGTTAATCGATCAAGTTCAAACTTATACCACATATTGGGCCCACCAGGAGCTACAACATTTGTTCCGGGATTATTTATATTGGTGACCTAAGGCCATGTGCAGAGCATGACCTCCCCATTGTCAACACATGGGGATAATCACGAAATGAGCTTTTCTCAGTAAGTATGGATGGAATCAACTTCAAACATCGGTTACGATTTGATCTTAGCCCATTTCTGAAATTTATGCCAAAAATTTTGACTAGTGACCTTTAAAAGGTCACCTTAGGTCAAATAAGCATTTTTTTGGTGTTTTTCTCTATAAATTTGAATAAACTAAGATAGAGCTTTTATTTTGTCACCAAAATGTTTTTATAGTCACTGGAAATCAAATGATATACATCATGACTATACCAGGTCAAGTTGGGTCAGGCCGTTAACCTGGGACAGGTCAAATTCTTAAATTTGACCTGGCATAGCAATATCATATATCAATCGATTTGTATTGACGCGAGGATTGCAATGGTGCATAAGCTATGGCTGTATTTTGTTTGGTTTGGAAGCTATTAGTGAAAAAGTAAACGCCCTTATGCATCGGTGGCTATGGACATTCCCAAGAATATGTCCAATATTTAGTGACCTGTAGCTCCCTTGGCTTTGACCTGACACGACAATGAATGCCACTTTTATGAACGCGCATCTCAAGAGCTTTCGAATGGTGTTAGAAAAATGTTTCTAGCTATCATAGTACCTGAGATATATGAGGTTCTCTTAGTACATCTCATATTAGCGATTTTTACCTATTTTGACCTCTGGTGACCTTGATATTGACCTGACAAGAAAGATGACCTAAGTATTTTCGATATCATTTGCGAAGAGCTTTCGATTGCCGTTTTGCGCTTTTTTCTAGCTCTCTTAGTTTTTGAGATCGTGGGGGCGGTCTTTTTTAGGCCCCCCACCAAGGGGGTGGCTCGTACCCGCCACCGGGGCAAGGGTTAAAAAGAAAGATAGCATGCATGTTTACCACAAGCTTGAATTTAGCTTCATTTGATTTGATGTTAGGGGTGTGAATTAACATATTTTTTTCAGTGTGCTCAGGCACCCTCAATCATAAATTGGGAGTGGTATTACAAATTCCTTCAAATTTTCTAAATTCTCATTTTAATGATTGTGGTTCTTCTGAAGTGCAACACTTCACTTGGGCCAAGAATGCCCAAATGATGCAAAGTTACCAAAAAAGAATCTGCAAAGACTGCCGAAATCAAATGTTGCTGAAACCTGACATATTTTACAAGCTGGCTGCCAGGCATGAATAGGCAGGTACTGAGAAACAATTGCATTCAATTTTTTCCTTTTTCTATGATAGGAAGATGACAAAAATGAGGAGCAAGAAGCAGACAAAAGAAGAGCAAGCAAGACAAATCATACAAAAAGCAACATAATGAGCTCACTTCAATTATCAAACAAAGCTTACCAAAGATCCTTGGCACTACGATGAAAACTTCTCTCCTGGTGCAAACCATGAGCCAGCTATCTGCTTGTCCACAGCAGGGTTCAGGTTTGGGTGAACGGACTTGAAATGCCTATTCAAGTTTACGCCATTGAAAGTACAGCCAGGAATGCCACACTTGACCCGCTTTCTTATCTCTGTCCCATTGGCCATCTTGATCAAATTATTGCAAGCGTACATCCCTTTACAGCACACTGTCGATACAATTACTGGGTATCGCCAAAGTTTATTATTTTCACAAGTAAGCAACCAAACAGAAAGCACGAAAATCACCACTCACTAACCGCGCCACCACTCCTCCAGAACATTCCCCGGATTCAAATCCGCACGGCGCACCGCGTACAACGCGCAGATCTGATTGTTTGTTAAAGCACCTCCTGCTGCTCGTCCTGAGGGAGCACAGGTAACAGCGGTAACAGTAGGTAACATTCACGGAAAAATAGGCGGTCCGGCTGTTCATATTCTGAATCAAAATCACGCTTCTTCTTTGGAATCTTGCTTTTTCTCATAGAAAACAATTAAAAAATTTTTGAAGATAAATCCGGGCTCTTGGATTGCAAATAATCCTTAATAGCGAGAATTTGCTCTCGAAATGTCGAATTCCATGTTGATAGTGTTGGGTTAGTAGGAAGTGGCCAATCTCTGACCATCTCTACTAACCCTCTAAAGTTACTTGTTCGTGATGGCCATGAACTAACTAGAGATGACAATGTCATGATTTTGGGACGGTAAGCCAAATATGTCCAGTCGATCCACGAATGACAAAAAATAGTATAATCAGATTTGAATCAGAACAGATGCAGTCTCATGGTTACCTGCTGTCGACTGTGGAGCTGGTTCATGTTACCTGCTTTGGTAGAAGAGTAGGCGATTTTCTTGACCTCTGGAAAGAATTGGCTAATCAAATTTAACGCCTTAACAATCCAGCAGTCATTTTCATACCGAAGAAATACAGTAGTTCCAAACCTTGTTTTTAACTCCCAGGCTATCCCTGTGGCCAGCCAGCACAAACACCTGGGACTAGTCCCTTCAACTGACCCAAGACTCCACGACCACGTTAACCACATTGTCAAAAAAGTAATTACTACACTCGGTCCACTTTACCCGATAGCCCCATACCTACCCAGAGAAGTCCTTGCTCAAATTTACAAGACATACGTGCTGCCCCACTTTGACTATGCCGACATAATATGCGACGGACTCCCGACAGTGGACGACGCACAGCGACTCGAGCGACTTCAGAATCGGACTGCCAGACTAGTGACATCGACACTACAAAGAACTTCTACAGACAATCTAAGACACGATCTTGAGTAGTTCCCATTGAAAATTAGGCGTGAGCAGCACAAATTGAAGTTTTCCAACCGACTTACTCATGGTATAACCCCCAACTATATCCAAAGAATCCCACCAGACGTACGGGCAAACACAGTTTACCGTTCACTTCGAAACGCCAGAAGCAGGACGGAAATATAATTTAGAACATCACACTATAAGTCTTCATTCCTACCCAGCACAATAAAACTTATCAACAAGCTACCTAGACACCTTTCAGAATTACAGTCTCACAACACATTCAAACAAAAACTAGAAAAGCACTACAAAAAATACGATCCACCTAGGTACTTCAATTTCGGCTCTAAAATCGAGAATTGTCTTTTAGCTCGGATAAGAGAAGGCATGTACAAATTAAACGGTCATTTGTACCAAGTCCAAATAGCTGAATCACCTTGCTGCTACTGCGGTTATAGCTGGGAGGGAACGGAACATTTTTTCTACAATGTCCAAAGTTTATTATACAGAGACAAATTATGATGAACAACATTAGCTCAATAATTAACAGACTATTTGAAAACCTACACCGTAAGATAAAATCGACGTTATTCTTTCTGGCTTTTCTCTTCACCCGGACAATGAGCGTGCAGTAGCTCGGGAGGTTTTCCGCTTTATAAGCAGCAGCCGGAGGTTTGCCTGAACTGGCAACTGGCAGTCGTGCGCGGCCGACCGTTCAGCCGGCCCGGCGTAGTGCGTGGCCCGTGCGGGGGCGGGGCGTTGGCGGTGAGACCTACGGCGGCGCTACCGTAATTGTAGCTATGACACCCGAGCGTTGCCACGATCTAAGCGCTTCGGCGCTTTTGCACCAATTGGGGCTGCACATTCAATGATGTTCTTGTTCTGTAAAAGAAAAAATAAATGAGCATGAGTATGAGACGATGGTTTAGTTCTGGACTGGAAAGTTTTTGTCAGTAGCATGTCTTAACACACCCAGGGAGGTGGTCCTAAATTGTCCCCCTCATATTTTCCGAGGTACTGAGGTGGCCAGAGAAGCGTTCGCCGGCGGAAAACGCCACTTGACCAAATTTGGGGAATTTATGAGCGCGTCGATTGATGAAGGAGTTGTGAAAATCGATCAATACTTTTCACTTACAGGATTCCAAAGTCAGACCTATATTTTGAGACCGTCGCAAACGCGCGGTCGCACCAGTTTACCACTGTAGACCGAGTGGTGACGTCATAAGGTCATACAATCAGGTTATATATAACCTGAATGGCTCAGTTCCAGACATATGGCAAAATATCACACTCTCACCCTTGCCCACAACATCATCGGAACTAAACAACCGATAGGGCTATCCTCATCCCTTCAACACAACACTGACATCCATGCCCGACAAACACGTCAATCTCAACAGCTACACTTCCGAGGATACGGACAGAGGCTGGCCGGCGGCAGTTAATATACAAAGCCACCATGTTGTATAATGCTCTGCCGCCGAATCTCACAGAACTGCGAATGACTGCCTTAACCTTCGCCCGGGTGGGCGGGGGTCTTTTAGACCCCCCTCGGGTTTTTCCGAAGTGACCAAAAAACGGCGGCACGCAGCGCCACCAAACCTTGTCTAACCTGTTCCTTCATCATTTTTACATCATTCCTGAAAATTTTAGCCCAAGGTCATATCAGGTCAGGTCACCAGGCCAGGTGAAGTGACCTCACCTAAAAAAATGCTAAGGACCGCATAACTAAAAGAAGGGTTAATTGATCAAGTTCAAACTTATACCACATTTTGGGCCCACCAGGAGCTACAACATTTGTTCCGGGATTTTTTTATATTTGTGACCTAAAGTCATGTGCAGAGCATGACCTCCCCATTGTAAATACATGGGGAAAATCACGAAATGAGCTTTTCTCAGTAAGTATGGATGGAATCAACTTCAAACATCGGCTAAGATTTGATCTTAGCCCATTTCTGAAGTTTATGCCAAAAATTTTGAGTTGTGACCTTTAAAAGGCCACTTTAGGTCAAAATAGCATTTTTTGGTGTTTTACTCTATAAATTTAGAATAAACTAAGATAGAACTTTTATTTTGTCACCAAAGTGTTTGTATAGTCACTGCAAGTCAAATGATATACATCATGACTATACCAGGTCAAGTTGGGTCAGACCGTTGACCTGGGTCAGGTCAAATTCTTAAATTTGACCTGGCATAGCAATATTATATATCATTCCATTTGTATTGACGAGAGGATTGCACTGGTGCATCAACTATGGCTGTATCTTGTTTGGTTTGGAAGTTATTAGCGAAAAAGGAAACGCCCTTATGCATGGGTGGCTATGCACATTCCCAAGAATATGCCCAATATTCAGTGACCTGTAGCTCCCTAGACTTTGACCTGACACGAAAATGAATGAAACAGTAATGAAAGAGCAACTCCAGAGCTTTCGAATGGTGTTAGAAAAAGGTTTCTAGCTATCATAGTTTCTGAGATATATGAGGTTTTCTTAGTAGTCCTCATATTAGCGATTTTGACATATTTTGACGTCTGGTGACCTTAATATTGACCCGACAAGAAAAATTACTAAAGTATTTTCGATATAATTTTTGAAGAGCTTTCGATTGCCGTTTTCCGCTTTTTTCTAGCTCTCTTAGTTTTTGGGATCGTGGGGGGTCTTTTTTAGCCCCCACCAGGGCGAAGGTGGCTCGTACCCGCCACCGGGGCAATGGTTAAAAAAACCACTCGCTCGATGGTTAAAGAGTTAGTTCCGTCGGATGCAAACTGCAAGGTGTGTGGTATTGAATGTGTTTGCGCTGATTACTGAACCAGTGTATTTTATCATTTAATAGTGTCTATCATTCTTGTCTTTTGTACATGGATTGTTTAAATTTTAAGCTCGTGACCAGGGAGCTTCAAACAAGTCATTTTACTTGTGCTGAATCGCAAACTAATGCCCACATGCTGATTCTGTCGTTGAAATTTATAGTTTTGCTTATGTTACTTTGTTAGAGTCCTCACACCCTTTTGGTTTCTATTCAACTCCCCCGTCCTCTCGAAAAAAAGCTAGGGAATCCCTTTCGAAAAATATACAATTCCAACTCGCCCAAACTCAGGTCTGATCGGGAAAACCAGCAGCTGCCTTTTTCACTTCTAATTAGCTCCATGTCGGAATATGTTTATTCTAATAGGTTTAGTGGCGTTTTCCGCCGGCGAACGATTCTCTGGCCACATCGGTACCTAAGAATATATGAGGGGGACAATTTAGGACCACCTCCACTGGGCGTGTTATGGCACGCTACTGAAAAACCTTTCAGTCTAGAACTGAACTATCGTTGACCATGGGCTCACCATTGCCGTTCGCTCCAGCGGGTTAGACATTGTTTTTATTTCATAATTTGGTTAACATCGAGAAAGTTTTCCATGAAACATTGCAGCCCAGACCTCTGTCTCCCCTTTTTACCGACGCTTTTGCATGGAGGGCAGAATATCTCTCGTCGAGTGTAAAGCGAACACGAAATGTTAAATAACCAAATACAAGCATCATTGTTTCTACAAGGCTTATAAGCTGTTTCCCCGCCCCTGCACAATCGCTCCACCATACTTCAGCCGGTGGATCCGGAAAAGCACCGTACCGGGTGTCCACTCCGTCATTTGGCCGTAACGTGTTGTGTGAAACTAATACATGTAAGCACCTCTTTCTCCTTTAAGCTGTACTTACCGTGAGGTGTTTTGCCCAATAATAGTAATTGCAAAGCATTGTACTGCGTCCGGCCCTCACGCTGAAAGCTCTGGGGATGGGGCTGGGAGACAGTCTTCAAAAGTGAGGACGAGAAGCGTTCACGCCTCAGTGCTCATAGTTCACTGCAGCTGTGCAAAGCTTCTTCCCGAGATTGATTCATTTCAGGAGGGCAGAAACCCCACCGAAGATCGACCTCAGCAAAGCCTGATATAGAGCATATATAACAGTGATTATAGAAACCACAGGATATTATCAAGCTGAGGAGAGTCCATCATACACTGAGTAAGATTTGTGTTTATAAGCAATCAACAGGATACTCGATTCAACAGCAATGACTCCAGCCCGCGCTCTCCAATTACTGTATTCACTGGCTGAACTCCTGTGCGTGGTAGGCCTTCTAGCACTCTGCGCCCTCAAGATACAACTGTACCAGTCGGAACCCGTCTCAACATCCGTGTCGTATCAGCCAGCTAGATTTCCGAACGTTACCTTATGTCATGAAGTTGTTCACATGGGTAGACTTAGCTACCTGATTGCCGACCGATTTAACGTTCTAACGGAAAACTACCCTTATTTTGATAAATATAAACACTTTAAACGTTTTTTTACTGACGAGCCGTATGGATCAATATCTAAGGTACAAGAACATTTGTACCCTCTTCTGGCGGATTGTACATTAGCACAGGTACTGGAAGCCGGATGGCTAAAGCCAGAAGAGTTTATCTTCTACTCGCAGTATGTCCGTATTGGTTATCCTCCACAGGATATCAGATGGCATCGCATCTTCTCACCAGTTATCTATGCAACATGCTACACGTGTCAGATGCAGGATTCGTCGAGCAATGGAATATTATTAATCGGTTTGATAGGCTCTCCGGCCAAGCAATATGATATGAAATTTTATTCTGGCTATGGATTCTCAGAACACCCTCCGGCTGCACCTGTAGTTACGAAAGGCGAAGATCAGAAAAGGGCTGAAACCGCAGGAACGGACAGTCAGATTGGAATGAACCAGACAAAGCCGGAGAACAATGAGGATAGTGTCACAAGGTCTGTTGATGACAATGAGTTTGGAATACCGAACATTTCATTTGACCCTGACATGATGAAGTATAACGATAAATGGATGATATTGCGTAACATGTCTGAGGGCACTATACGTTTTTTAAATAGGGCAGAAGGATATTACGGAGCCATTCACTCATCTAGCCCTATGCTGCTTCCTCTGCCTAAAGTTCGGGAACCACTACTTGGCACATACATATTTTTCTTTCGTAAATTGTATGGAATGGTTGATATTAAGGTTCATTTTGAGCAGATTTCAGCCGTGAATCGCGCCAAACAGCCCTGTGAGTCTGACCCAGCCTACGACGAAGCCTCCTGCTTACACTCATGCTACGTCAACTTCTTACAGGAGAGTGCCAGCTGTCAACTCAATGGCATATGGCCTTCTGCCCAGCCCAGCAAGCTACCACCCTGCACGCTTGGAACATTTCCTTTCCACCATAAATTGTATCCCAACTGCTCTTCATGTCCACGACCCTGTGTGCAAAGAATTGTATCGGTCACAGAGCAGTACATCAACCGTAATGTGTCACACTTCAAACATAACATGATGCTTTCTGTTACACTGGACAACGTGATGATGCAGGTGCTGGAAGAAAGGCTGGCCTACACTGTCTGGGAAATGGTGACTGACTTCGGCGGCAACCTCGGTCTCATGCTGGGAATATCCGTACTCAACATTGTTCACATGCTGAAGAAGGCCAACAGGTTATGTAGAGATGCAGAGGAGGTTGCCGAGCGAAAAGGACAGCACTCAGAGCATGAGTCCGAGGCATTAGCATAGAAAAGAGCTGCTTATTTCTATGGCACTCAGTTGTGATAATACAGCATCCGCCTATGTGATGCTCTCTACCCAATTGTATGTATAATCACATTTAACACGCACCAGCGCTGCTTTGAAAAGTGGGCTTCACTCCGCTTTTATTCATGTATTGACCTGAGATATACCCTGAGTTAGACGCTGTGGGGAACACGGATGTGTGAAGTCTTATGCTTATTGCGTAAAATCATTAATGTAAATTGAAGCAGTGTCCCGTACGCAGGTCAAGATCCAAATTATTGACAAGAGGTGCTGAGACATTGATCGGGTCTCTGATTTAATTGTGCTGTGGTAAAACCCACAGAATGCTGTAGTGACAACAATTGAATAATATCGTTGTTTGTGTACTGTACCTAATCACAGAACAACCGAGCGACCTGAGAAATATGTTTATGTATGCCGAACACCACCATGGCAAGTTCACAAACTTCGACAAGTTCACAAATTTCGAACTGTGCCTGCGAGAACTTAAGCTGGTAAAAGGAGACTAGCAAGTGCTGCCCAACCGAATATAACGCACGACCGCCTAATGTTTGTAGGCAATGCCTCGAGCCATATAGCATTCGAACTAGCTTTAAGGAATTATTTGCAGAATGGAGTGTGATCTCATGATTCTTGCTCTCGCTTGAGTTCTAGGTATGCATTTATGTTAACTACTTTTTTAACGTGTGTATTTTATGTCGTTAGTGTGCTCGACGTGCAACCATGAAAAATATTACCTGATCTCGGATGGTTGCGAATAAACTGATTCGTGTACATAGGTTTTTTCATTATAAACATCAAAGTAATATGAACTACGTGTCACTGTACTATTGTATCCTAATTATACTCAGTTCCAAACTGTCATTCACAATGCCACAGAAGTTGTTTTTGGTGACAAAATAACTAATAATCATAATAAATAATAAATAATCAAAATTTCTATTGTTAGCGCTAGAATAAAGCTGATAATGAGATTTTGAAGCATTTAGAGACAAACGATTGGACTGAAACCATTTTGACACTTCTGGAAGAACTTTATGGATTTTTGACAGTACACTTCTCACATCATCCCCCGAGATTATAATAGCAGTATCATCTGCAAATAAGTAAAATCTAGTTTAAATGGACACTCGATACAGATCATTAATGTATATAATAAATAATAGTGGTCCTAAAATTGATCCATGTGGTACTCCCGTCCTTAATTGTTTTGCATGAGAGATGACCCCCTTAATTTTAGTCCTCTGAAATCTGTTAGTTAGATATGAAGAAATAATATTATACAATTTACCCTTAATACCAATGTGATTTAATTTTTGCAATAGTATGCCTAGACTAACCGTATCGAATGCTTTTTCAAGTCTAAATAAATTCCACATGATGTGTTACCCTTTTCTAAAGATTTTGTTACGCTGTCGTAAAGATGTACCAGAGGCATGTACCTACTATGCTTTTTTCTAAAGCCGAACTGAAATGAATATAAGATGTTATTTTCGATGAAATAATCAGAGATATATTGGTATAGTACCCGTTCCAAAATTTTGGAGAAGATGGGTAACAATGAAATGGGTATATAGTTCGTAAATCTATCTTTTTCACCTGATTTAAATATAGGGACCACTACTGCTTCTTTTAACATCTTTGGGAATATACCTTTCTTAAGACATAGGTTGAAAAAGAAGTCAAATTGCGAAGACAACTTTTATATGTACGATGCAGAATCTTTGTGCTAATTCCATCAATGCCACCACCCACTTGTTTTAGTGATTTGATGATATTTTCTATCTGTTGTTGATTTGTTGAAAGTTCAGCCGTAAATGGTGGGTGTTAGTAATCTTCGAGATATTCTATAGGATTTATGTTCATCATCATCATCATCATCATATTTGACGTTTTAGGGCGCACCGACATCTGAGGTCATTCGGCGCCCATAACACTAAATAGAATGCATAAATGAGACATATAAGCAGCAAGTCAACAACATTTCAACAAGTAAGGTGTAAAACAGGTTAAGTTTTTAAAACAAAATCAAAAGGTCATACGTAAAAAACAGAACAATAATACAACAATAATACAAATAAAAACAAAATGAATAGAATAAAATGTAAAAACTGACCAGAGTCGCAGACATTTTAACATCACATACCAAGGTCAGCGAAAAGGTAAAATGAACTTATACACCACGTAAAACCTGAAAAACTACGAGGGTGAATATATGACATTAAAACCAACGCTCCTCAGATATAACATAATGGTAGCAATATCCACAGCACGATGCTCGCCCAAAAGAGAATTCATTGTCGGAGATCCCTGCAGAAAGCGGTTTCTCTCTATCTCAAAGTCACGGCAATCTAAAAGGATATGTTTAACTGTGAGCCTGTCGCCACAGCGTGGACACTCCGGCGGGTCACGACGAGATAAAAGATATGAATGGGTTGAATGAGTGTGTCCCAGTCGCAATCTACACAGGACAACCTCCTCCCTTCTGGAGCCTGCACTACTTGAGGTCCACGATCCTAAGCGTGGTTTCAGCTCGCGGAGCTTCCTACCTTTAAAATCACAATCCCATCGACGTTGCCAGTCGCTAAAAACATACATTTTAACTTGCGCGTACATGTCAAAAAATGGAACACGAAGACCTGGGGGGGGCAGCATGTTCTGCCCCCGTCTTTGCACATCGATCTGCTTGCTCATTTCCGGCGATTCCGCAGTGACTTGGCACCCAAACTAAATCTACACATTTTCCCTTTCCCCTCAGGCTATGCAGTTTCTGCCTAATAAGGGTCAAGAGATAAGATGCTGACATATTATGAAAGTAAAAAGACTCCAATGCCTGTACAGAAGACAACGAATCTGTACAAATAACAAACTTTCTCGCCCTTAACTTCGAAACATGGTCCAGACAACGGAATATTGCGTACAGCTCAGCGGTAAACACCGATGCCTCGCGCGGTAAACTAAAACACTTTTCAACGCCGTCGCTGACAAATGCACATCCCGTGCCACCATCACCCTTCGAGCCATCAGTGTAAAAGTGGATGTGATTATTATAAGATTCAGAACAGAACTCCCTAAATAACTGGCGCATAACTTCAGGAGGCATATTTCTACATTGATCCAGTAAGCCCTTGTTTGTGTCCACTGCAGAGATAAGCCAAGGTTCAACCAAACACGCGTCACACGGTTCAATGAGATCTGTGTCTATCCCAGCGTCCACAAGCCAGGCGCGGACCCTTACTCCTGGATGACGGGCTGCCGCGCGGGATCCATTATCAATCTGGCGGAGCTGGGCGTCACCAAAAAATATTGAGTATGTGGGATGCGTCGGGGATTGTTTGAGTTTCAATACATAGCGCATTGCAAGAGTTTTTCGGCGCAACTCTAATGGCATTTCATCGACGTCCACTAACATGCTTGATATTGGGGATGTACGGAATGCTCCCGTTATAACTCTAACGGCTTGATGGTGCACAATATCCAGCATGGTTTTTGCTGATTGGGCAGCGGCTTCATATACCAGGCTACCATACTCGATTTTTGAGCGTACTAATGACCTATAGAGCATGACAAGCGTTTTCCTGTCAGCCCCGTACCTCATTTTTGTTAGGACTTTGAGTATATTTAATGTATCAAAACACTTTGCGCGGAGCTGCTTCAGATGTGGTATGTATGAAAGCCTTTTGTCCAGTGTGAGCCCTAGAAATCTCGTTTCCGGTACAACATCGATCAAATTTCCATAGATATACAACTTTGGGTCCTCACAATCTCCACGTCTGTTGCAAAAGTGCATGCACTTGGTTTTTACACTTGAGAAGCTTAAGCCGTTTCGTGTGCTCCACTCCTGCAAACGATCAAGACCGAGCTGCCTCTGTGCAGCGGCAGTGGTGGACGCCGTCACCCATATCGTAAAATCGTCTACAAAAAGTGCATGGTGAATATTCGTGGGTAAAGTGCCTGCTATGTCGTTAATCATAACTGCAAACAGGGCGATAGAGCTCACAGAACGTTGAGCAATTCCGCTCTGTTGTTGGTATCGATTTGATAAGACGGAGTTAACGCGATAACGAAAAAACCTATTTCTAAGAAAATTGGAAATGAACCATCCCATGTGCCCTCGCACACCGAGCTCGAAAAGTTTGTGCAGGATGCCGTGTCTCCAAGTACAATCATACGCGCGCTCAACGTCAAAGAACACCGCATTTGTGTGACATTTACGTACAAAACCCTCGCGCACAGAGGCATCTAAGCGAACTAGGTGGTCTATTGTGCAGCGGCCCTGGCGAAAACCACACTGGCTATTACAAAGGAGCTGGTTGGATTCCAGATACCAAACAAGACGCATGTTGACCATTTTTTCGAGCAGTTTACACACACACGAAGTCAATTAGATGGGACGAAAGTCGTTGGGTGATGAGCCAGTTTTGCCGGGCTTCAAAATAGGTACGATATGTGCCTCGCGCCACTGATCTGGGAAATCATTGTTACTCCAGATGTGATTATATATGTTTAACAGAAACGATAGAGATGCATCAGGTAACTGGCGAAGCATATTGTTAGTGATGTTATCAGGGCCAGGTGACACCGGCCTCACAGTGGACAGTGCTGCTCTGAGCTCAGCTATTGAAAAAGGCACATTGTAATGAGCCGAGTTATCCCGCCCAAAGTCGACCGGTTTTCTCTCCGCGATTTCACGAATTCGAGTAAAATGAGGATTTTCAGAGGAGACACTGCAACGATCATGGAAAGCTCTCGCCATGTGCTCAGCCACCTCTTGCGAGTCGGTTATCTTAGGATTTATGTTCGAAACAGGAATGTCTTTCAAGTGTTGATCCAATTGTAGCAAAAAAATCGTTAAATCCATTCGCTATGTCATCATCCTTGTGCTCCCCGGAACTATTATCAAAAAACACAGAGGGATATGATTTACTTTTCACAGTGTTTCGATCCATAATTTCATCCAAAAGTTTCCACGTTTGTTTTCCATCCCCCTTATGAGCTTCAAACTCAGACATGTAGTGTTTCCTCTTACTTTCCTTAATAATTTTAGTCAGGTACTTTCTATAAAGTTTATATTTATTTTCATGTTGTCTCAGCACACATCATATTCACTATTTGTTTTTTTCTATTTTTGTGTGAAATATACCTATGATACAGTTTGTTCTTATAATTTATAGACGCTAGTATCCCTGGAGAGATCCACGGTTTAATCGGAGTTTTCCTTCTACATGGTTTAAATGATTTCGAAAATTTATGAATTCCAGTTTTATAAGTATTTATAAGAACTTCACAAGCCTCATCAGGATCATTGATATTTTGAAAATTGGCTAATTCCGAAACAATATAATCATTGAGTTCTTTGTCTTTGGACCAGTCTAAAGACTTTATCATAATTGCCGTTTTTGTATTAACTAATCTTTTTTTAAAAGTTATATATATAGGTAAATGATCACATATATCAGTTACAATTATACCTGAATGTGAAACTTGATCTGTATTACTGACAAAAAGTTATACAATATAGTATGAGCATTTGATGCAAACCTAGTTGCCCTTGAGACCAGAGGCAAAAGGTTGTATGATAACATCAGGGTTAGAAACTTATGTGCGTTTTTGTCATCTTTAGTCTTTAATAAGTCATAGTTTAAGTCCCCTGCCAATACATAGTCATTTTTACACGGATTTATTGAGTCCAAAACCTTTTCAAAATGTTCCAGAAAGCTATTGCTATCCTGGTTTGGAGGTTTATAAACCTCACCAATCACGAAATGTTTCCCATGTTTATCTCCTGCGTTCTCTACTTCTACAAAAGTGGATTCTATTTGTTCAAACTCGAAATCTGCCTTCTTCTAGAGGTATACTTTTTGTTCACATATATTGCTGTTCCTCCCCCTGATTATTTTCCCGACTCGATGAATATAGTTCATATTCATCTATATCAAAATATTTTTCGATTTCTTTTTTCAGCCATGTCTCCGCGATGCAAATAATAGACCAAGTTATGCCAGATTGTGATAGAAAGGTTTTGATTTCATCAAACTTGTTTTTGATTGATCGCGCATTTATATGGATAATTTGAAAACTATTTGTTATATTCATTTTAATGGGAGGTACATATTATTCACATTTATTTGTTACTTCAATAAATTGATGGTTTAAATCAGAAGTATCTTCAAGTACTATATCTTTAAAAGAATTCACAAACATTTCAGAGAACATCACGACAGATATCTTCTAGGTCTTGGCTTGCACCTGTCAATGTATCGCTGTGTGTATATAGCTTTGTTTGGTGTTCAGTTTTATCATGAATTGAAAATGCAGTTACGGCGACCCCGAACGACCAACGCTTGATAGGGAGCAACGACGTCCTGTCTAAGATTCATACGTACAAGCTGAAAAAACTACAAGATATGCCTTAAGCTTTTTCTGTCCCACATCTGGGTAATCTAGAACAATACTATCAATAGTAATAATACTAGAAAGAATTATTAAATACTAAGATATAGATAAGATTAAACGCGAAGATTCGGTCGCCGCGGCCAATCGACCGCGGCGACCGAAGACTCGGAGCCGCAGAGTGGCCGCCGCGGCGGGCGGTGGCATTCTTTATAAATATACTCTCGTAGTGACATGTGACATATATATCGATGACTAATAGAGACCAAGCTGAAGCTTAGGCTTAAATAAAATTTTCAACCATGCGCTGGAGGTGAGACCAAAATACATTATAAATTTGTTGCTTTGATGTCCTGCTGAAGTCCATGCCTAATATTCCATATTTTCCCTTATTTTTAGGTGGTTGATGTGCAGCAGTCCAGTGCGAAAAACATCACTATTTTCATGCTCTGGATGATATTATTGTTGCTGAATTGTAGTCTTCGAATAAATAAAAATTGTCTTTATCAATGTGCATTTGGCAAGTCAGAAGTTTTAATTCATGGCACAACGGATGATTTATTGAACATTTGGGAACCTTAACAAGCCTCCTAATGCTGTTAATAATAATTGTTGGGTTTTAACGGCGCACCAACTGCCAGGATCATACGGCGTCGCCAACTCTCACCCTGTTGGAAGGGATTTTGGGGATCAGATCAACTTATTCAGAGGCTCCGCCGGGACTTGAACCCGGGACCGGTGGCTTAGAAGACAAGGGTGCTATCCACTAAGCCACCTCATCCCCCTCCTAATGCTGGAATGATATAGTTACAATTATGTTGATGAATGAAGAGAGAGCATTGGCAAGTTTTTAGCTAAAACTTTTCAGAATATCATAGCAAAATGGTTGTGAATGAACCAAAAACTCTTCACACTACCCCTCAATTGATACATGCGTCATTTTCGTTTAGATTATTCACTTGACAGTTGGGTGGGTAATCAAAAGATTGTTCAACTTGTCTGTCCGGCCCGCCAAGTAAGGCAACAGGCCACCACCAGCCATCTAAAGTACCGCTAGTTCTCCTCCAATTCTCACCACACATCGCAGAAAAACTACACTGACCCCCACCAAAAAGACAAATAACTCCCGTCCATCCATCCACACCACCATGTGGGCTTGATCCATCGTATTTTCAGGCCTTGTGCTTAGTTGGTATGTGACGTGCCGTCTTTGTCCACATAAGTACATACCTTATATATTACAATAACTTCGCAGACGTAAAATTCAATGAGCACAATATTTGTGGTAAATTTCTTTTCGTTTCCGAAATAGGCTTCATTTCCTGCGCAATTGCTTCGTTTATGCCGCTTCTATGGCTTTGCTAGGCTTTGCAAGGTGCTCGAGGCAGTGCTCAAGGCTGGATTTGGCGCATCTACAGTACCTAATTAGGGTATGTGGTGTTTCCCTGTGAATTTCTAAGTGTCAGGGGAAGGATATGTTCAAAGCCTAGAAAAGCAGTTATCTTTAACACAAGCCAGGCAAGTATCCCCAAATGGAAAATGCTGCAAATAGTGTCAAGTATATTCATGATTTTGGGCGACTTCAATGCTTCCCTCTAAGGCTGACTGCTTTCCCCAGTATCTTCCCACAACTAACTGATTTATGTTTGAAGTACTTCAATCAAAGTTGTTTTTTAGCCTGCTCCCTTGCTTCTGCCAACCTTCTCTGAGAGAATTTTGCAAGTTGTTTTAGCAATGAAAGCAAGATGAACATGTGGAAGAGTAAAAAATTCTTCTTGAATGTAGATTTAGCAAGCCAATTTAACAATTATGGCTTCCTGCCAGATATATTATACCTGATATGCTTACTTTTACCATTTTTCGTAGAGGGCAGGGGAATGGTTCTATGGATTACAGTTTTTCTGACCTGAAGGAGAAATCTTCTGGAAAGCGTGTTCTAGCCAGAGGTCAGAAAAAGTAATTTGATTCTCCAACGCAGACCAGTTGATGCCCTGAGATGAGCGGAATGTTCCCCAGAGGCAGTTCTAGCTGTGGAGTAGAACCCTGAGCACATGGCCTTTATCTGTCACATTCAGGCAATAAAAATACAGTATTTATTAGGGGCTATTATTCAGAAATAGTTTAGATGGTCTTCAGGCCATGAAACATAATTTTAAAGTGTAAAATAAAATTTTTAAATTCTTTGGGGTTAAAATATACTTCTCTATATACATATTCCTAAGTGACTGAGACACTGATAAAATAAAAAAATAATAATTTGAAATATGTTGGCCATTTCTAAAGTTATGGGCATAAAGTGTTTGAGACACTCGTAAAGGCCTTCATGTATAACTAAATATCTCATGGTTTATGCTCGATTGCTTTCAACGTTGGTATTTGTATGTTTTTGGCCTTTGTATTCCATATCTCTGCATGTTATCTAAATTTGATAAGAAATTAAAACATTGGCCAATATTTTTTCGAAATTTCATGTTGATTGAAGAATGTCAAATATAGAAAAAAACTAATGCAACACCAAAACAACATTCAAATACCCCAATCATTTTAAAACTATAGGTAGCTGATATATGTCGTCCCGACAAGAGTAAGAGCAAATGATTGGTTTATTTACAAAATATTTTTCAATTCCAAAGTTAAGTTTATTTTCCCAAATCATAGAAATAATCTGACCGGTTTAACAGTTTGCCAGGTTTCAGCTTTATGATATATTGTGGGTGAAAGACCCAGGAAAATTTAACTATACAGGCACTTCCTACATACAGCATGAGATGCTGACTGTAAAAGTTACCACTGTGTCTATTGAAACATTTAAACTATCAAAGCAAACTTAGTATTACTTGCAGGAAGGTAGATATGTACCTGGAGTAATGCATGCTTACCTTATTGGGATGTTACAAAATGTTTAATAAATCGTTTTATCATGCTCCCCCTGTCACCCATTTTGAGCATTGGCCAGACAATACCCAGTTGAAATAGTCTACTCCAGGTCCCCCTTTTTAAAGGTTCTGGAAAAATAGCTGGAAATATATGAAACTAGTATGAACCGAGGGCCGCGCGTGGGCGCATCGAGTATGCCAGAGGTGCAGAAAGTATACTGGCTGTCACAAACTCAATGCGACATTTGCCTCCTCTGTCACACAAAGCTGGAAATGATAATTTTATACTTTAATACTATTTCCAATATGCTGAATGTCATCTACCTGTCTCTTACTTTTTGCAACTGACAAGGTTCAAGCACCAAGCCATTACCGCATGAAAGTATTAAACTGTGTTTTCATTTTTAGATGATGTTTATGTTTTGGAAGAAAAATTTCCAATTATGGATCATTGTTTTCAGTGCTGGGATCATAACTATTATTGGCAACTCTGACTGCAGTTTCCCCCAATGACAGGCATTTCCCTTTTGAAGAAGTTTCCATTTTTGGAAGGAGTGTTTCCAATTATGGTACATTTCCCCATGATTAAATGTGGCAATTATCATGAAAATTATTATTGGAAACTAATCTATAAATGGGAGCGTACACCTACACACAATTGGAAACCCTGATCACAGCTTCCCCCCACCCCCCACTGAACTTCCATCTCACATATCAACAAAAGGGACAAAAATGTCAATGTCAACATAGGATTTGGATCTACCTAAAATGTGTTGGTAAAGTGGACCTTAGGTAGCATTTTTATAGCCAGATCAAATGCTTAAAATTTCCCCCAACACCTGATTATCACCTGCCTGGTCGTTCCTTCTTGCAGTAAAAACTCTGAGGCAACTACCCTGCATAGATGTAAAATTATGTCTATTGGCCTGATAGGTACAGAGGTATTGGAAATCTCATACCAAAGAAAGATCCAGTGTATAAGTCAAAATCCTGCTTTAACTCCAGGCAGTTCAGGTCCTGTGTGTTGCTTACTACCACTGGTAGTAAGCAACACACCCCCAACCAGCGTTTTTCAAAGTCTCTTTCTTTCTGAGATTTTCTGTGATTTTCTGAGATGAGAAGGGGGTCTACTAGGCTCCCCTCTAGTGCACGTTAGTGCCAGGCCCCTCTCCAGTGTGTGTTTTAACACTTTGTGGAGGACTGCATTGGCACACATTTGCTATCTGTACAATATTGACATGATAATTTGATCATGAAACCTCACCTGAATTACTGTTGTTGCCAGTCTGCTGCTGGCGCCATCTCTCCCAACTTCCTCCAGCTCCAAATCTACCTAACCAATCTTGATCTAGGGTACAAATAAGGTAAGGCACAAGCAAGCTAAGGAATGAAAAACCAAGTTTGATGTGTGAAAGTGCATCAGAATCAAAGTAGCCTACATTCATCTTAGATTAGCCATGGGCAGCACTATTTATTCCAGCTAGTTTTAGCCTGCACCTATCTCAGATATACCTAATAAATATGCCCTCAACAGAAGTAGCTTCCCACTTGGTCAAATTTTTTTGGCAGGCTCTACATCACACAAACATTGCGAACTTGTGTTGTCGCTGTTGCGTAGTTTAGGTAGAATTGCTGCCCAGCTATGTTTATTTTCTCACTCACTTAGTACTTTTATTAGTAGCTTTTAGAAGTACTTAATACTAAATTCGAAGAAATAGGGGCCAATAAATCGAAGACACTCAAACTGTAAATATTATTTAACCTGAGAAAATGGACAGAAAAGTACTTGATAACGTATCTGCGTTATCTTTAATGCCTTAAATATGCCCACAATCATGTATTTCTCGAAAAAATTGACTGTCACATTTCGGGCATCTAGGCGGCAACTTTCTGGCAACTACTAACAATCGGCGCCATTGGGCTGCATGTTAAAATCTGGCAACTGTGACAGCGGTTTCCGGGTTTTCTGCAGCGGGGGTCTCTCGTTTTAGTAGAAACTGAACACAGTACCAATATTGTATCACTGATGGTACGCTGTGCAATTGAAGGACAGAGTTTCTAAATTAAAATATTCGCTACACGCTTCATTCTGTATTTCGAAAATGTGTGGTTTGATTTTGAACCATACTGTCACGATCGCTATTTTGTCACACTTATGCACCTTAACTATCATAACTGTGTCACAAACTCCAGTAGCCGAGTTGGCAAGTTTCTGCACCTCTGGAGTATGCGCCCCCAACCAGTCCCAGTTTCCTTACTCTATTACTACCAAGGCCATAATAATAATTATGCAACGCGAGGTTCAAATCCCCAACCAAAGCAATAGAGTCCACAAATCCACATCCCAAGCAACTATGTAGACGAGTCCGGCGCACTTTTTCGCGTTGTGCTCTATAACAATGTGCATCGCGTGCGCCAGCTCTTCAGCCGGGGCCCAACGGATGCCACCAGCCTCCACCGAATCCTAACGGATTCACTTCAACACAGTCCCCGGGTACCCCGACCCGACCGCCCTCGATATTTGTTCCGGCTCCTGATTCGTTTAGTATGACTGAAAGCAGTTTTTTGCTCGTGCTAGCGCCGGTGATAATAATGGAGCAGGACTACGGATATGTGAATTCACGCGATGTTCAAATAGAAAACTGTTCAAATAGTCCACATTTTAATTCGACCTTGAGAATAAAGAGTCATAGCCAGAACGTCCTGATGAATAACTATCTAAATGTAGACGGTTCGGAGTGATGTGAGTGTGTAGGCCGAGTGTCATTGCCTAATACCCTCCACTTCAACTCCGATTCCGTGAGACCAGTCCGAAAGTAGGCGTATTAAACTGGCATGCTGTGTCATTTGGTGACACCGTCAAAAAGTCCCCATTGGAGGGGAGTTCCGCCAACCCCGCCAAGTAGCGTCACTACCACCAAATCCGGTGTCAATACAGGGTCAGACACCGTATTTGAGAGTTTTGGTAGGGTTGGGAGAAGAGATGACCCCCCCATCGAAAGGAGTCATGGACCTCATCAAAAGGAGTCACAACACCCATCTGACTCCTTACCTGACCACCATTTCAAGGGTACCTGACACTGCTTTGAGGCGTATTTCTTATGAAGTACTCTGAATCAGGGTGTCAATACACATGTAATGATGCCGTCTTATGGTGTTAGTGTAGATTGACTCCCCACTCGTGACCCAGTATCTTAAGGTCATTTTTCTTGCGACCCCTTTCTCCACCAAGTCGGTCGTAAAAAGTAATGGTGAATGAGCACTTCTGTATTTATATTAGATCACGAGGTTAACATATAATCCCATAACATGTTCTCAACCACGGGACGCATTCATCGACATTCTGCACTCATATCAAAGTTTTCTGAGTCATGATGCAGCCGCCACATTCGGATAGAAACACGGGGGCGCTGTCTTGAAAAAGCATTTACATTATCATGATACAGACGTAGTGACGAAATTTAGAGCGCTCTTTCTAGCTTCTACATCATTTTCGGCACTATTGGGTCGTGAAACCAAACAGAAGTCTCTCGAACTAGTGACTCAGAACACACCCGCACGTAGTCGCTGAATTCTCTGATGCCCTTTCAGCACCTACGATAGGAGGTACTCACAATTTTGAGTGGAATATCTTGTCACGATTTGGAAAATGTTTGGCAAAGACAGCACGTTCAGGTAGTTTACGCAGATATACAAGAAAAAGCATTGTGCTGGTGTTCAGTCAGTCCTGGTTCAGTCTTCATTCTTCAGTCAAACTGGTTCAGTCTACGCCCTGGAAAGGATGGAATTGGTTAGATCAAATTCTGGAAGAAATGGAGGTAAAATGCAACGTAAAGGTACAAAGGACGTGAATAATTACAGGGAATAGAAGCTGTGAGTTTTCAACGTATGACTGCAGCCAAAACAAATAGCCGATTGCTGCAGCCTTAACATACGAATTGAGTGGGGTTTGAGCCACCTTCACATTGACGGGGGCGTGTACCCGCTACCTGAAATCTCGAGAACTATGCTAGATAGATAAAACGATAAAATGCATTGTATTTTCACTTACCTTACCTTGTTCCCACTGCTTCTGCACACATAATGAGGAGGTTTTGCGCCGTTTTGCAGCAGCAAAAATGGAAATAGCACATGCTGTGACATCACAGAAGAGTCTGACTCTCCAGTGAGTGGCACAATTCTCTGCAAAAGTGTCGTGATCACTCGCACGCTAAGTGCAGAGAGTCAGCCACCTGGACTCTCTTTCTTGGAAGTCTGACACCCTTCATACTTCCTACGAAAGGAGTCGGACACCTTTCTTGAAAGAATCAGACACCCTACTGACACCTCACAAAAAGAGTCAAAATCCTCATTTGGTGGTCGAGACAAATCCATTACAATGACTGACGCCCTTAATGATGTCGTAACCCCCAATGTGTGTATTGTTTTGACCCCAGAAATTGGTGTCAGAAATGGTGTTCAAAATGAGGAGTCGCGTTACTTTAGGAAATGACACCGGCTAAAGGTTATTGGCGCCAAATGACGGGATCTAATAATTAAAAAAGGGCCATCAGTCCACCAAAAAGGGTGTCTCATTCGCTATATTTTAGGGTCATCTTAGGGCTGGGTGTCATTTTTTCTTTCAGTGTAGCTCCAGCTAAGTGTTCATATTAATATACGTTAACACGCGCATTGACGGGGGCGGGTACCCGCCCCCCTCGGGTTTTTCGGAGATATTAGAAAAACGGCGGCGCGTAGCGCCGCTGTACTTTACATACCTTTTCCCTCATCATTTTTACAACTTCTGTGAAAATTTTAAGGTTAGGTCATCTCAGGTCAGGTCACCAGTACAGGTCAAGTGACCCGACCTCAAAAAAGTTTAAGATAGCATAAGTCGGAGCAGGGTGAACTTATCCGATTGAAACTCATATCACATAATGGCCCCACCGAGTTCTCTAACGTATGTTCCGGTATTTTTGATATCGATGACCTAAGGTCAGGTACGAGGCATGACCTCTCCATTGGAAATACATGGAAAAAATGGTTTTTACGGAATAACTCAGTAACAGATGGTGAGAGAGCATTTAATTTAGCTGCATTAGATTTGCCTGGGCTTTGCGGTTCTAATGATATGCATTTTTATATAACTTGACCCTGACCTGACCTCAGGTCAGGTCAAATCCTCAATTTGACCTAGCAAGGTCAAATTATATATCATTCGATTCGGCTTGCTAAGAGGATTCATATAGTTCAAGTCGTTTTGCTCTATCTTTACTTGTTCAGATGTAATGCCCGAAAAACTGAATTTTACATGTTATCCCTATGACGGGCATGTTTTGACCTCTCGTGACCTTAAATGTGACCTGACAAAAAATGGTTCAAATGTTTTCGATGGAGAAGTGGATGGGTAGCCAAACGCCGTTTACCGTTTTTCGCTACCCACCTTGGTTCTCGAGATCTTAGGGGGGCGGTACCCGCCCCCGTCAATGCGAAGGTGGCTTAGACCCCCGTCAATGCGCGTGTTAAGCAGCACATTGATTAAATGACTTTTTTAAATGGTGTACTGACATAGTGTGAGAAACAAATAGGCTATCAAATTTCATATTTTTATACCCACATCATCATCGGGAGATGTCTGACAGAGGTGCAGAAAGTATGCTGGCTGTCACAAACTCAATGCGACGTATGCCTCCTCTGTCACACAGAGCTGGAAATAATTGTATACTTGAATGCTATTTCCAATATGCTGAATGTCCTATACCTGTCCCTTACTTTTTGCAGCAGACAAGGTTCTAGCACCAAACCATTACACCATGGAAGTAGTAAGTTTTCATTTAAAGATTATGTTTTTGTTTTTGGAAGGAAAATTTCCAATTATGGGTCATTTTTTCCAGTATTGGGGTCATAACTATTATTGGTAACTCTGACTGCAGTTTCCCCCAATGACATGTATTTCCTTTTTGATGTTTCCATTTTTGAAAAGAGTGTTTCCAATTATGGTACTTTTCCACATGATTACATGTAGCAATTATCATGAAAATAGTCATTATTGGGAACATACCTATTAATGGGAGCATACATGTACACACAATTGGGAACCCTAACTGCGGCTTACCCCCCCCACTAAACTTCTATCTCACATATCAACAAAAGGGAAAAAATGTCAATGTCAACATAGTATGTGAATCAACCTAAAATGTGTTGGTAAAGTGGACCTTAGGTAGCATTTTTATACACACATCAAATGCTTAAAATTTGCATCCCACTCACAATCATTACCTGCCTGGTCATTCCTTTTTGCAGTAAAAACTCTGAGGCAACTAGCCTGCATAGATGTAAAATTATGTCTATTGCCCTAATAGGTACAGAGGTATTGGAATTCACATACCAAAGAAAGATCCAGTGTAGTCAAAATCCTGCTTTAACTCCATGCAGTTCAGGTCCTGTGCGTTGCTTACCACCACTGGTAGTAAGCAACACACCCCTAACCAGCGTTTTTGAAGTCTATTTGTTTCAGAGATTTGCTGTGATTTTCTTAGATAAAAGGGGGTCTACTCGGCCCCCTCCAGTGCACGTTAGTTCCAGGCACCTCTCCAGTGTGGGTGTTAACACTTTGTGGAGGACTGCATTAGCACACATTTGCCATCTGTACAATATTGATATAATTTGATCATGAAAACTCACCTGAATCACTGTTGTTGCCAGCCTGTTGCTGGCGCCAACTCTTCCAACTTCCTCCAGCTCCAAATCTATCTAACCAATCTAGGGCACAAATAAACTAAGGCACAAGCAGGCTAAGGAATGAAAAATCAGGCTTGATATGGGAAAGTTCATTAGTCTTACAATCGCCTACATTCATCTTAGATTAGCCATGGGCAGCAATATTTGTTCTAGCTAGTTTTAGCCTGCACTTATCTTAAATATACCTAATGAATATGCCCTCAAAATAAGTGGCTTCCCGCCTGTTTAAATTTTTGGCAGGCTCTACATCACATAAACATTTCTAACTTGTCTTGTCGCTGTTGCGCAGTTTAAGTAGAATTGCTGCCCAGCTATGTTTATTTTCTCACTCACTTAGTACTTTTATTAGTAGCTTTTAGGCGTACTTAATACTAAATTGGAAGAAATAGGGGCCAATAAATCGAAGACACTCAAACTGTAAATATGATTTAACCTGAAAAAATGGACAAAGAAGTACTTGATAAAGTATCTGCATTATCGTTAATGCCTTAAATATGCCCACAATCGTGTATTTCTGGAAAAAATTGACTGTCACATTTCCGATATCTAGGCGACAACTTTCTGCAAACCACTAACAATCAGTCCCATTGGGCTGCATGTTAAAATCTGGCAACTGTGACAGCGGTTTGCGGGTTTTCTGCAGCGGGGGTCCCTCGTTTTAGTAGAAACTGAACACAGTACCAATATTGTATTACTAATGGTACGCTGTGCAATTGAAGAACAGAGCTGCTAAGTTAAAATATTCCCTACACGCTTCATTCTCTATTTCGAAAATATGAGGTTTGATCTTAAGCCGTACAGACAGGATCGCTATTTTGTCACAATTATGCACCTCAATTTTCGTAAATGTGTCACAAAATCCGGTAGCCGAGTTGGCAAGTTTCTGCACCTCTGATGTCTGATATGATAGTACAGAATGGATGTAGGCATTATTCAAAATTGATACAGGTTTTGTAACTTGCTTCTGACCCCGGCATAAGTAACAGATAAAAAGCCAGAGCTTCATGTTTTTACATCCCTGATGCATGTCTCAAGGCCCATGTTTGAAAAGTAATCATAAATGTATTTGCAAAACCTGCTGTTGCATGAATAATATCGTTTTTCAGTGTAAAAACTAGGTTTTTACTGAAAAAGCTGGTTTGTGCTACAGAAAATTTACTTTTGGGTCCCAGTTCATTGAAGCCTGGAATGAGCCTGGGTGAAGCCCAGCATTGGCTTAACCCGCGCACCACCGGGGGCCCGGCGCCACCTTCGCCCCACCGGGGGGCTATCGATGCCCCCTCTAACTCCGAAAATATGGGGTTAGCGTAAATCTGCGAAGTGCATTAGAAATCTTGTGCGAATTCAGTAAGATATTATTTCGCATGTTTAAGCGCTCAGGTCAATGGTTTGACCTCCAGAGGACAAGTTAAGTCAAGATAGGTTATTTTTACTCGAATATGCCATGCTTAAGCAGACTGGGCATAACTCTTATGCCGTTGGAGCTATGGAGATCTGGTAAAGGACATTTGATAGGAAAAGGCCAGACCTTTTTCCGCAAATGTCATTTGGCACGTCATGAACTCCCGCCAGTTGTTTGACCTCCAGAGGCAGCCTCGTGACCTAATATGACCTGAGGTCACAAAAGCTCAGAAAGTGACCTTGTCGCATATCAAATACAAGCCATTGACGAGACATACACGATGATGTTTGATTCAGCGCTCTAGCTGAATTAGGTCAAAAGTTATTGTCAAAATACTATTTTTGACCCCTAGTGACCCTGGATGACCTCGGAGAAGTCAAAGGGGTAATATGGCTCGTGGGATCCGGGAAAGTGTGTCTAAGAACGCTTTTCTGAGCAATGACAATCGTGTGTGTGACTTTTAGATGAGAAGACAGCTTTTCCCCATGCTTTTTCAATGGGAGAGGTCACCTCGTGACCTGACCTCAGGTCAAGAAATAAAAGAAATTCCGAAATTAATCTTGTAGACCCTAGTGGGTGCATGAATTGTAGGAAGTTTCAAATTGATCGACTTAGAAATGTAGCTCTTACAGAGCTCATAAGTTGAAGTGAGGTGACCTTGGCTGACCTCGCCTGGTGACCTGACCTTTGGTGACACGGGGGAGAAATTCAGGGATGGTAAACAAATGATGAGGTACGAGGTGGAGCTCTCAACTGCGGTGCCGCACCTCGTCGTTTTTTTGTTATCCCGGAGAAACCTTAGAGGGACCATCGATGGCCCCCGGTAGGGAGAGGGTTAAATCAGGACTTCAGACCCGGTCCAAGCCCGCGGGCCTGGGCCGAGTTATTGCCCCGGGCCCTCGGCCTACAAAGTCCCACCTCTAATCGGTAACCTCGGGGACAAATACAACATCGATCGACTGCGTTCTCGTTATGTTCTATCACTTAGCTATCTCATTACGAAGGACCACAAATTTCCTTTTATCTTGAGCCAGTTTAATTTGCTAATTTGCTATTTGCTGCCGCCTTTGTGACATACCTGATACCTTAATTCTTTGAGGACATGCAGTCTATCGTGTTATGTCTCCAATGTGAGGGGATTCTGGGCCATGACATCTTCTGCAAATGGAATGAGATTGCTTCCTGGCACTTATAAGTTAAGTACTGACAGACGACGAATACCCCATTACAGTTACTCGACTAAGCCATTTTACGCCGACAGATCTTTCAGAACGAAAAATGTTCAGAATGTTGAACAGTCACTTACATGTTTCGCATCGCATCGTAAAAGTATCAGGTATTATGCACCGGTATGGGTCCCTGCAATTGAATCTGTACTCACTAGGCTCAGCAGTTTTTGGCCAAATTCTGGACAAGCTTTGCTCCCTCGGCCACGATGAAACATATAGTATGCGTGTCTTATCCGTGGCTTTCGATTTGTCCCAAAAACTGGGTTCCAGATTCGGAGTTTGAAAATAATTTGCAGAAAATGGTTTTGATGGCTGCATCGTAACAATTTAGTTTTTCGCCATTGATTTCTAAAATATGTCTCTGCTGAGTATTAGTGGGCACGTAACCGACAGCTGGGAGCAGGACACACAAGCTGTGCGTTGAATCACGACTCTGCAAGCAGTAGTTTTCTCACACTATTGCCTTGCTGAGATTAATACGTGGCTTTGTTGCAACCGGCTTTCGCTTAATGTCCAAAAATCGAAATATCAATTATTTTCAACCACCCCCAAACCTAATCTTACCCTAGCCGTAGGTGGCGCCAACCTCCAGCGTAAATTTTCCACGAAGTATCTCGGAATTACTATAAGCGAGGATTTAAGGTGGACGGATCACATAAGAAATGTTGAGAATACAATCTCCCGAAACATAGGACTCATTAGAAAATCACAGCATATTCTCGACTCAAGTCATATCCTCCTGCTGTACAACTCTCACCTTGCCCTTCATCCGATATTGTCTCCCCATTTATGGTAGTACGTTCGAATATAAGCTAGAAAAGTTAAATCTACTGCAGAAAAGAATAATCCGAATAATTGATAAAACCGACCGCCTGGCCCATACTAGTCCCATCTTTAAAAACATAATATACTAAAGTTAAAAACCCAGTAGAAGTCTCCCAATTAGAAATTTTTGTGTCTGGCGCAGCGCCAGACACGCCCAGCAGTTTGAAGTCCCGTTCGCCCAAACGATGTACCGGAAGTTCTCATTTTTCGTTTCAGCCCCAAGGACACGGAATAAAATACAGCTCGTAAAATCAAAAATTTGGCGGATACCCCACGTAGCAAGCAATTCTTTAAAATTGTACTAAAAAAACTGTACGTAGATAACTATTAAAATTATGAATAGATTAAGTGAAAACAGCTACTATCTCTAGCTTTTCGGTGTTACTATTTGTACTTTACCATGTAAAGTCTTCAAACAATATGTAGATATTCACAATACAAATCTAGCGGTTTAAGATGTATAATTTAAGGCATATGTAGGTGTTGACACAGGCTGACCTCCGGCACCACTCTTGCCCCTTCCTATCTCCACCAAGTAAACGCGAAGTCAACTAACTCTCAAAGGTCTCTACTAACATGCAAACCCACCAACAAACCCTACCCTCCCCTCCCCTCTAAGCACACCCCATATCCACAGGAGAGGCAGACGGGCGGCGTGCTGGGGGCGTGTAGCTGGTACCGTTCTCCCGGCTGCTGGAATGCTAACGCTGTGGTGTCACCACACTGCGTCAACTCATCATAGGGCGACCGCTGGCACCCGACACCAGGGTGCTGGCGAATGTCGAGGCGGGGAGAGGAAGTCAAGTAAGCGGGGACATCGGCCGTGGACTGCTCCCGAAGCTGAATGACTAAGTACCTAAATACTACTAAACGAATGTAATCACACAGACCCACAACCTGGCGAACGCTGATGTTATTTTGCACAACCTTAATGTACCTCTCTGCCCTCGTTCCCGACGATTATGCGATCATTTTCGTGGTAATGTACTTACTACCTGTCAAGTGTGGGAGGTCCTTGGATCAAAGCTGACCTCTGGGAGTATTTTCCTCGACCGCCTCCTACCCAGAAGATGGCAGTACACTGGGTAGTGCCCGCCTTGACTAGGGACTTCCGCTGACCAACAAGCGCCCTTGTTATTGGGAGCACGGGCCTGATCAGCATTTAACACGCGCATTGACGAGGGTCTGAGCCACCTTCGCATTGACGGGGGGCGGGTACCCGCCCCCTAAGATCTCGAGAACCACGGTAGGTAGCGAAAAACGGTAAACGGCGTTGGGCTATCCATCCACTTTTCCATCGAAAACATTGGAACCAGAGGTGCAGAAAGTATCCTGGCTGTCACAAACTCAATGCGACGTATGCCTCCTCTGTCACACAGAGCTGGAAATAATAATTGTATACTTGAATACTATTTCCAATATGCTGAATGTCCTCTACCTGTCCCTTACTTTTTGCAGCAGACAAGGTTCTAGCACCAAACCATTACACCATGAAAGTAGTAAGTTTTCATTTATAGATCATGTTTTTGTTTTTGGAAGGAAAATTTCCAATTATGGGTCATTTTTTCCAGTATTGGGGTCATAACTATTATTGGCAACTCTGACTGCAGTTTCCCCCAATGACATGCATTTCCTTTTTGAAGAAGTTTCCATTTTTGAAAGGAGTGTTTCCAATTATGGTACTTTTCCACATGATAACATGTAGCAATTATCATGAAAATAGTCATTATTTGGAACATACCTATTAATGGGAGCATACATGTACACACAATTGGGAACCCTAACCGCAGCTTCCCCCCCACTAGACTTCTATCTCACATATCAACAAAAGGAAAAAATATCAATGTCAACATAGTATTTGAATCTACCTAAAATGTGTTGGTAAAGTTGACCTTAGGTAGCATTTTTATAAACACATCAAATGCTTAAAATTTGCATCCCACTCACGATCATTACCTGCCTGGTCATTCCTTTTTGCAGTAAAAACTCTGAGGCAACTAGCCTGCATAGATGTAAAATTATGTCTATTGCCCTAATAGGTACAGAGGTATTGGAATTCACATACCAAAGAAAGATCCAGTGTAGTCAAAATCCTGCTTTAACTCCATGCAGTTCAGGTCCTGTGCGTTGCTTACCACCACTGGTAGTAAGCAACACATCCCCAACCAGCGTTTTTCGAAGTCTATCTGTTTCTGAGATTTGCTGTGATTTTCTGAGATAAGAAGGGGTCTACTCGGCCCCCTCCAGTGCACGTTAGTTCCAGGCCCCTCTCCAGTGTGGGTGTTAACACTTTGTGGAGGACTGCATTAGCACACATTTGCTATCTGTACAATATTGATATGATAATTTGATCATGAAAACTCACCTGAATCACTGTTGTTGCCAGCCTGTTGCTGGCGCCAACTCTCCCAACTTCCTCCAGCTCCAAATCTATCTAACCAATCTAGGGCACAAATAAACTAAGGCACAAGCAGGCTAAGGAATGAAAAACCAAGCTTGATATGGGAAAGTGCATCAGTCTTACAATAGCCTACATTCATCTTAGATTAGCCATGGGCAGCAATATTTGTTCTAGCTAGTTTTAGCCTGCACTTATCTTAAATATACCTAATGAAAATGCCCTCAAAATAAGTGGCTTCCCGCCTGTTTAAATTTTTGGCAGGCTCTACATCACATAAACATTTCTAACTTGTCTTGTCGCTGTTGCGCAGTTTAAGTAGAATTGCTGCCCAGCTATGTTTATTTTCTCACTCACTTAGTACTTTTATTAGTAGCTTTTAGGCGTACTTAATACTAAATTGGAAGAAATAGGGGCCAATAAATCGAAGACACTCAAACTGTAAATATGATTTAACCTGAAAAAATGGACAGAGAAGTATTTAATAAAGTACCTGCGTTATCGTTAATGCCTTAAATATGCCCATAATCGTGTATTTCTCGAAAAAATTGACTGTCACATTTCCGGTATCTAGGCGACAACTTTCTGCAAACTACTAACAATCAGCCCCATTGGGCTGCATGTTAAAATCTGGCAACTGTGACAGCGGTTTGCGGGTTTTCTGCAGCGGGGGTCCCTCGTTTTAGTAGAAACTAAACACAGTACCAATATTGTATTACTTATGGTACGCTGTGCAATTGAAGAACAGAGCTGCTAAGTTAAAATATTCCCTACACGCTTCATTTTCTATTTCGAAAATATGGGGTTTGATCTTCAGCCATACAGTCAGGATCGCTATTTTGTCACAATTATGCACCTCAATTTTCGTAGATGTGTCACAAACTCCGGTAGCCGAGTTGGCAAGTTTCTGCACCTCTGATTGGAACCATTTTTTGTCAGGTCACATTTAAGGTCACGAGAGGTCAAAACATGCCCGTAGGGAAAACATGTAAGTTCAGTTTTTCGGCCATTAAATCTGAACAAGTAAAGATAGAGCAAAACGACTTGAACTATATGAATCCTCTTAGCAAGCCGAATCGAATGATATATAAGTTGACCTTGCTAGGTCAAATCAAGGATTTGACCTGACCTGAGGTCAGGTCAGGGTCAAATTATATAAAATGCGTATCATTAGAACTGCAAAGCCCAGGCGAGTCTAATGCAGCTAAAATAAATGCTCTATCACCATCCGTTACTGAGTTATTCCGTAAAAACCATTTTTCCCATGTATTTCCAATGGAGAGGTCATGCCTCGTACCTGACCTTAGGTCATCGATATCAAAAATACCGGAACATATTTTAGAGAACTCGGTGGGGCCATTATTCGATATGAGTTTCAATCGGATAAGTTCACCCTGCTCCGACTTATGCTATCTTAAACTTTGAGGTCGGGTCACTTGACCTGTAATGGTGACCTGACCTGAGATGACCTAACCTTAAAATTTTCACAGAAGTTGTAAAAATGATGAGGGAAAAGGTATATCAAGTACGGCGGCGCTACGCGCCGCCGTTTTTCTGCTATCTCCAAAAAACCCGAGGGGGCGGGTACCCGCCCCTGTCAATGCGCGTGTGGATGGATCTGTGTGGTTGATAGACTTCTGACCAAAAGGCCTTGTTATGGAGCCGGCCTAGTTTAAACAGATCCACCGGTCCGGTCGCACCGCCCGAGGGCACGGCCTCGCCGCGTGTGACCGGAGCAGTCATCTGCTCCGCCGGGCGTGAGAAATCGGGATAGCTCCACTGCCTGGTACAGTTGGGCGCATGACATGGAGCGTGCGGACATAACTGTCCCGCAAGGGTGCCGATAAGCGTAAGCCCCGCTGCCGTGTACATAGTGTGTGTGTGGTGCAAATGTATAAAAATGTTCCCAGGTTGGGAATACAAAAATATTAAAAAAAGAAAGAAAAAAGTTAACATACTTTTTGGATCTCCAGACCAAACTATCATTTAAGTCCAAACTCATAATAAAGTGAAGCACTCCGTTTTGTAGTGTTTACCCTCATTTCTTACCAACTGAGAAATGGTTTCGCGTAGTCAACTCTTGCCCTGCTGACGGAGGTTTTAGAAAATTAAATTAAACCCTTGATCAGGGAACTGACCGAGACTTGAAGCTTGGTCAGTCACGCCATTGCCGAGAACCACACCACCGCACCACCATTCCCGTCACTTAGCATCCACGTGATATTGCAGCTCATGACCTGAAAATGGATATTTGCCCCGTAAGCCGCAATTACAGTGATGCGCATTGTGCAATTACGGCAATTGCAAATTGTCGTTCCGCGCCAGGCCCTCCTGCTGAAAGTCGAGTTCATCGGAGGAGACGACGGGGACTGTTCCCAAAAGTGAGCACGACAAGTGTTTTGTTTTAGTACCTATTTCTGCTTCAAAAGTGTTTGTTTACTAATTGATTTTAAGGGCTCGCCAATCAGTATGGTCATATAGCGCCCATTGCTTCCAAAGTGGCAAAGCACTGCAGTGTTCTCAAGTTTGGTTCATCTCAAGAAGACAGAAATGGTATCGAATATCAACCTTATCGAAGCCTAAAAGAGCTGATATAACTGCGATTGTATAGAACACGGATTCGAATAAAACTGGCATAGCGGAGAGCCCATCAACAAGAGAAAACGATTTGCGTCAAAATACAGCGGGCAAGAGGATTCTTGATCCAGGAAAAATGATACCACACGTGGCCTTCGACTATGCTATTTGCTGGCTGAACTCATGTGTGTGATGGGTCTTCGCGCTGTCAAGATAAAATTGTATCTGTCGGAACCGATATCAACATCCGTGTCGTACCAGAAAGCACCTTTTTCCGGACATTACAATCTGTCGCAACTTAATTCACATGGGAAGACTTGATGACCTGATTCTTTGCCATTTTTACTGTCAAACAAAAAAAGTCCAGCCATTAGTTTGATAGGTACCTATGCACAGCTTAAACGTTTTGCCCTTGACGAGGCTTATGGAACGGGATTCATAGTAAGCAGAGTTGACGCGATGTGCTAGCTAACATAGCGTGGAAAGATGTACCTGAAGCCGGAAGTCAGTAAAATAGTTTATGGTGTTATGTTGGTGCTTTGGGCCACCTTACTGTAAATTTACTCTTATACCAGGCGTGGACTGGTTTTCACGTCTGGCCAAGTCTCTTCATATCTCAATGAAACCTGGTACTCGCTTTAAATACCGGAACCAACAAGTGAGGGAATGATCAGAATAAAATGATAAGTTCTTTGATTCAAGTCTGTTGTTGACGATGGAAGACAAATATAACATTTATTTTAACCCAACTAGGCTAAAGCTATATCTCACAAGGGTTATCTATTAAGAACCAGAACGTACTACCAACGAGTTTCCATATCCTCACTCGTTCAAACAGACTGATGTGAGAGTGTATTTTGAGCAGCTCACATCTGTGGATGGCTCCAAACGACCCTGTGAGATTGGCCCAGCCTACAACGAATTCTCCTGTTTGTACCACCGCTGCCAGCCTCATCCAGGCCAAAGCCGGTTGTCGGTTCGAAGGCATATGGAATTTTGCTCAATCAACGCAGCTACCGTCTTGCAAATTGCATGTAAAGCAGTCCTTATTTGTATGCTTCTGACTGTCCATGCCCTCAGTCCTGAGCGCAAAACATGGTGTCGGCTTCTCAAATGGTACTGATGCCGCTAATTCTTGCCAAGATATCCGCACTATTCGTGTTAAACTGGACAGCATTGTGATGCAGGTGCTGGAGGAAAGGCTGGTCTACACTGTCTGGGTAATGGTGACTTCGGCGGCAACCTCGGTCTCATGCTGGGAATCTCCTTACTCAACATTGTTCACATGCTGAAGAAGGCCAACAGGTTATGTGGAGATGCAGGGTAAAACATCGGGCGAAAACGGCACCACACTGAATATGGGCCTGATGAAGCGCAAGATATAAGAGCGGCTTATTTATTGAGCACGCTGTTGAGGTGATACCGTATCCGCATCCATGATACGTTTTACCTGTGTTTACATCTTACAGTAGAGTCACATTACCCTTGAAAACGTACAAGCCCTGATTGAAAAAGGCTTCATTTCGCTTGTTGCTTCTATTTGCGATGTAACCCCAACAGAACTGGGTTCCACGTATACTTACACGAAGGCAACCTTCGTCAAAAATGTGAATCAAAGGCAGCAAAAGCAGCTTTGGGGCTTCAAAACACACCAACATCTTAGATCCGATGGTGTTGCCAACTCTTAGCCGGTTGGAAGGGTATTGTGGGGATCGGAAGATCTTATGCAGAATACTCTCCCCAGAAAAAGGATACGTAGCTAGCGTAAGTTAAGACCTAAATTCTTCTTAAAAGACATCAGATTTTTGTTGGGTCATATGTTAAAACCCACTAAAAGTAGAACATACATAGTAATAAACATTCTCGCTGCAAGAAGTGCCGACATGTTCAATTTAAACATACAAATATACAGGGTTCAATGAGACTTTAGCCTGTTCCAGCTGTCAGCACAGTTTTGTCAGCAGGACCTCAGCTTCTCCTCCAGAAAAGTAACATCAGCGCCATAATCGCCCCTTGTTGTGCTAAGTAAAGGGAACTTAAACTTTTATACCATTAAAAAATTAGGCTGCCACTTCGTGCACTTACGGTTTTTCATCGCACAAACAGCAGGCCGTCAGCCCGTAAAACCTCTAGAACTAGTTCCCGGGGAGGGCTCAGTCCTGTGACGTAGGCGCAACGGGGCCCGTGATTGGTGCTGACAAACTCTGCTGACAGGAACGGGCTTATGTTAGCGTATTCGCTAATCGGACCCCAACTTATGACGCTCGGCTCCAGAAAAAAATTATGTGCCGCAAAACCATTATCGGTCGCAAAATGTTTATGAGAAGATCTGAAGTTCCCGGAAGGCTTGTTAGAGCTAAGCAAATAGCTTATGTCACTAGACTGAAAGGGAATGCAGTTAATTTATAGTGGTACCTAACAGGGGCGGACGCAGACCTAAGTTTTTGGGGGAGGGGGGGCGGGCAAACCCATGTCAACCTCTCCTCCTGGGGGGAGGGGGGTGACGTGCAATTTGGGTCGTCGACAGACCTAGTATAAGCTACCTCTCCAAGTACATGATCGCTCTCGGGGGGGGGCGAGCGAAGGTTTAATTGCTCGATAGATTTAATGTAATCAATTTTTTTCAAAAATTTATCCGGCCTTTCGGGGGCCAAAAGAAAGTTTGGCCCCCTTCCAGCGCTTTGGGCAGGCCATGGCCGGAATTTCCCCTTTCCCCTGTGCCCGCCAATGGTACTTGACCTGAGATAGCAAGCTGATAAGGCACGCGGAAATATGGCACCTTAGAATGGCATTCACACTAGACGTGGGTTTTCCCTCGCCCCGGTGCAGGGAGTTTTTACACTCCCCCTCGGGTTTTTTTCTCCCGGCGCCACATAAATACATCGGAGCAAAGCGCCGCCGTACTTGGCATGCCTTATCATTGATCAATTCCTCAACTTTTCCCAAAGTTTAAGCCTATTTCCAACGGGCTCCCGGCTGCCCCTATTTCCAACAGGGGGCAGATTCCGCCCCCCTTAAGATCTCGAAATCTAACCGACCGGTTTAAACAAAAATTCAAACTGCAATCGATTTCTCTCGCGCTAAACTCCATTGTTAAAAAACTTTCAAAAATTTGAAAATTGACGAAGGGGGTTCAAAATATACAAAACTTCTGTCTTTTTTAGATTATCCGTAGCTCTTGTCTCTTAAGTTAGATTTTCACGAAATTAGCACGGATTGACAGGGAATTACTTGAAAATGGTCAAATCTCTCATTTAGGCGAAATTTAAATTCAGGGGCGGTTCTATGGCCAGAAATTTCGGGGGAATATGATTTTTTATATCTTTTGTTTGTAGAAATGCACACGCCATGTACAGTGTGATATCTCTGATATCTAGCAAAGGGCTCAAATGCCGTAAATTTGTCAGATGCGGATTAAGGGAGGCAGAATAGTGGGGGTAAGACACCAATTACCCCCCCCTCCTTTCCGGTATGACTACTTTTTGAAATTACTCCGCCTTGATCCAACCCTGACCGACCCGGGGAACGCTCCTGGATCCGCCTATGGATGATTGTGTTCATTCGGTGTTAGGACTAAATGCATATCTTAGATGCTTTGCCCCATTCAGTGAAGGCACAACACTAAAATACGCTTTAAAGTTAGCGACCCCCTAATTACGGTACCTGAGCACGCCTATGGTTTCTTATCATCTTATAATACACATATGGGATCAATGCATGGTTAAGTTTACCCCTCCCGAAGATTCTGTAGACAATCTATTTACTTTGGAAAAGTTCGGATGGAAAACATTGTAAACCCCCCATTTTGAGCTTCTGGAACCGCCTATGGCCAAAACTATATCAAAATATACATCAACTGTCATCCTAAATCTCAGTACTAGCATTCAAACATTACAACTGCCGCTAATTCGCAACACACAGCTTTATTGTAGAACAAACGCTACGCAGGCGACAGTCCTCGGCTTCTGAATAAAACCCCCTAAATCAGCGACCCATAGCTCCACCTCTGGACATATATCTTGTCAAAGTTTTCAGGGAACACCCGCTATTTAGTTGTAGGAAAAGTCACCAAATTTCAAGGGCCTATCTCAAACCGTTTAAGAGATACTATGGTAAACCTGAGGTATGGGCAGAATCTGCCCCCTGCTGGAAACAAGCTTAACCCGCGCCCCACCGGGGGTCCGGCGCCACCTTGGCCCCACCGGGGGCCATCGATGCCCCCTAACTCCGAAAATATGGGGGTTAGCGCAAATCTGCAAAATGCATTAGAAAGCTCGCGTGAATTCAGTGAGAAATTACTTGCATGTTTAAGCGCTCAGGTCGCTGGTTTAACCTCCAGAGGTCAAGTTAGGTCACGATAGGCTATTTTCATTAAAACATGCAATGCTTAAAGGGAATGTGCCACCATCATAACGTGAATTTAACTGAGATAGCCAAGTTGTAAAACAAGTCGGAAAACCCGGCACTCAATATATCATTTGTCTTGGAACTCGAGATTTTCGTAGAAAAAAAGCTAAAGCCTACCTGCAATGTACCCCTCATGTACCCTTAGCAGCAGGCCACAGTTGTCATGGCTGTTGGTGTGACGACATCTGCTAACGTCACAATGAGCATCAGCCCATCTTTAGAGGCAGGCAAAGGTGCCTTGCACAGAACGCCTTATCAAAAGCCCTTAACTAACTCGAGTATGGTAGTGGTTGCCAGATCATGACATCAACCACAGGCAGATATTTATTTATTTTCCTAGAGAAGTATTTTAAAAATCAAAACATTGAGCTTATTGTACATTTTGCAGAGAAGTAATGAGTTGTTTCATTATTTTCAGCTAAAAGTACGCATAATTACACTAAATTCCAGGATTCGATCAAGGTGCCACATTTACTTTAAGAAAACTAGGCATATCTCTTATGCCATTAGAGCTATTAAGATTTGGTAAACTACATTGGATACAAAAATGCCTGAACTTTTTCCCCTATGCGGAACGTAATGACCTCCCACTAGTGGTTTGACCTCCAGAGGTCACCTCGTGACCTCATATGACCTGAGGTAATCAAAGGTCAGAAAGTAACCTTACCGTATATCAAATGAAAGCTAGTGATGAGACATACACGATGGTGTTTGATGCAACTCTCTAGCTTAATCAGGTCAAAAGGTATTGCCAAAATACAGTTTTGACCCTGGTGACTTTCGATGACCTTGGAGAGCTCAAAGGGAAAATATGACCCCTGGGATACGTTAAAGGGTGTCCAAGAACGCTTTTCTGAGCAAGCCAAGCATTTGCAACCGTTTTTGTGGGTTTTAGATCATAAGACAGCTTTTCCCCATGCCTTTTAAATTGGAGAGGTCACCTCGTGACCTGACCTTAGGTTACGAAATCGCAAAATCCCGGATATACTTTGTAGACCCTGGTGGGGCCATGAACTGAAGGACGTTTCAAATCGATCGACTAAGAAACGTAGCTCTTATAGAGCTCAAAATTTGAAGTGAGGTGACCTTGGTTGACCTCGCCTGGTGACTTGACCTTGGGTGACCCGGGGTATAAAATTTCTGAGATGGTGTGAAAAGCATGGGGTGAAATATAGAGTCCTCAATATCGGTCCTGCTATTCGTCGTTTTTTCTGCTATCTCGAAAAACCTTAGGGGGCCATCGATGGCCCCCCGTGGGGTGAGGGTTAAGGCTTGGTCATCTCAGGTCACTAGTGCAGATCAAGTGAGCTCACCTCTAAAAAAATTTAAAGTGTCAAAAATACGGAAAGGTTGAATCTATCAAATTGAACTTAAACCACACAACTGGCCCACCTAGAACTACAAAATGTATTCCGGGATTTTTCATATCGATGACCTGGGGTCAGGTAAGGATTGGGAAAACGGAGATTGGCCAAAAACGTGTTGTTTCTCTGTAGACACAGTTTGAAATACCTTCGTATTCTGCAGATCATAGTATGCTAGGCCCCTTTATATGTTCATGTCGCAAGTTTGGACCTGTGAACTCTGCGAGGCCATTTGGGGCTACTTAAGCAGGTTTTGAAATTTGAGTAAAAAACTTTGCAGGAAATGATGATAAAGCTTATACTTTAATACCATTACATTTGGATTGTTATTGCTAGGCACATGATCTGCACACTGACTATGCTAGGTTAGATGGTAATCTTGACCTGTCCTCAGCTCAGCTCATTTTTGTTTTGACCTAGCATAGTCATAGCGACTATCACTTGATTCGTCGTGACGAGAGGAAACAAATTGTGCCTAAATAATTTTCTAACCCAACTCTTTCAGATGCTAGAGCCCAGAGGTCTTCTCCGACATGATAACTTCTTTGACCTGTCAAGACTTCCGTATCGACCTGAGGCAAAAAGTGTCCGATGCAGTTTCTTCAATTCATATGGGCTATCCAACTGCGTTCGCGTTTTTTCGTTATCCCTCATAGAAGCTGAGTTCGGGGGGAGGCTGCTTGAACCCCCTTCCCTAACCAGGGCCAAGGTGGCTCGGAGGCCCACCGGGGTGGATGTTAAGCTTGACACGGGCAGACACAGGTTTCATAATGGAGAGGGAGGCACATAGACAATGTTTTTCCCAGGTAGTACCGAAACACAGTGTAGTGTCGTCGGGAACTTAATCAGAGGGTAACCACTCCCGTTTTTCTCGCTCTGAATTCGCCCTTGGATACCCTTGATTCCAGAAAGAGTTGAATTGGCAGGTAACTCTCCATGGAAAATGCAAGTGTGCGTGGTGATTTATATTTGGACAACCGAAACACAAATATTTGTTTCACATAGGGTGACAAGTTTAAATTGCTGCTTGGAGTCCGTAATGAGGCAAATTTACAAACAGACTTACACTCTCACCACAAGTTTTTTTACAGCGATTCACAATACACCACGCTAATACATTACCCTAGAAGCAAAAGTGTTAAGCATCACGCTATGCCAGATACGAGCCAGAATTTTAGCCCTTTCCTCCATTCAACAAACATTGCTGTGTATTGACTAAAATCTAGCCTTCTGTTCGTCCTTCATAAAATAATCCAGAACAATATATGCTTGTATATAGTATGAGCATGAAGTTCATATTAATGATCTCCTCCATTGTAATTTCATCATTCCTATCCATTACACAGCAATACAGGATTGCGTTCTGACAAAAATATCATAGCATTACATTCGTCAATGAGATTAAGCCTATGGTGTTACTTTAATTTTAAAATGTGTTACTTTAATTATGACGTCATGACATAATATACGCCAGACCGGGTAACGGCATTTGACCGGGAGCACTAGGGTCAATGACCTTGGAAGTTCAGATATGATATTGACCTGTGACCTTTGGCCTTGACCTTCATGTGATATATCCTTGATATATTATCCTGTTTATTATGACGTTATGACGTCACCACTCAGCCTCCAATGCAAGCGAACTGGTCCGATCGCCAAATTGTGGCGATCACACAATGCTGGTCTGACTTTAAAAGCCTATAAGTCACAATTTGTTTATAGATTTTCAAAATTCTTGCACCAATCGAGCGTCATTAACACCCGCCCCATTAAGCCTCCCAGCCATCTTCGCCATTGGGGGGGGGGTGTTCAAACACCACCCGCCCTCGAACTCGTCTCCTATACGGGATATCGAAAAAATGTGAATGCTGGTGGATAGTTAACTCATAAAAAATTTAACAATAAACTGCACCGGTCACTTCTTGGCTCAGGTCAATATTGAGATGGGTTAGAATCATTTTTAGGCACCATTTGCTTCTCCTCGTTACGGCGAATCGAATGATGTATAATCTGACTATTCTAGGTCAAACACAAAAATGGCCTGATCTGAGGTCAGGTCAAGGTCGTTATCTGATCTATCATAGTCAAAATGCACACCAATCGACTCAAAATAACAATATAAGCGTAATGATGTTCAAATAAATGCTTTAGCATCATTCTCTGCAAAATATTGACCCAAGTCTGAAAATCTGCTTATGTGGCCAAAATGACCTCTCAGAGGTCACAGGCCAACCAATTTCAACACGAACCTAGAAAGGGGTTCAGGATACTACATTTTGCAGAATATGAAGGGATTCATAGTTTTATCTACACAAATACAGCCCAATTTCTGTTTTCACCATGCATTTCCATGCCGCCCTCCATCCTCCATGCCGCCCCGGTAGCTCAGTTGGTAGAGCGTTGGGCTCCGGCCCGCTGCTCAGAAGCATGCAGTGGCAGTGCATGTCCAGGCTTGGGATCGGTTCCCCTGAGACGCTCCGGCGCTCAATAGTTTGCCCGACATAGGTCGGCTGGCAACCGACTGGTGAGAGGGTGACATGAGCGGGGCGGCCGTCCCTGTGCTTTGTGGGACGTTAAAGTTTGGCTTTTAAATTATCCCTTCATTGTGGGAGTTGCTCGTTCGGGTGGTGGGGTCGGGGTCTCCGTGACAAGTCCCTTGAGGACTTAAGTGAGACTTCGACTCCAGCAGCCGTACTGGGAACAAGTTGGACAAAATTTAAATAAAAAATCCGATGTAGAGGTCATGATCCGTACCAGACCTTAGGTCATTGATCCCGGAATGAAGAAAATCCCGGAATATATGTTTTATTACTCGGTGGGCTTATTATGTGGTATAACTTTCAATTCAATAGATTCAGCCTTTTCTTACTTATGCTACCTTATTATTCTTACTTAGGTAGCCACTTTCGCCCTGGGGGTTGGGCTGTTTGAACACCCCCTCGAACTCAACCCTATGCAGGATAGCGAAAAAATGCAAAGGCTGGTGGATAGCTCGTACAAATTCATGAAGAAACTATATTGATAAGTTTTGAAGTGCTGCGGCGAGGAGCATGATGATAAGTTGATAAGATGTCCACTGGCCTGTCCCCTCGAATCCGGAAATTTACAAAACGCTGAAGATTCTTTACCTAATCTTCAGCGTTTTTTACATTTCCGGATTCTAGGGGACAGGCCAGTGAACATCTTTAGTCACTTTATGGCTCAGGTCAATATTGAGGTCATGATAAGTCAAGGAAAGTGGGATTTCGAGTACAGTTTTTTGGCTCTAGCGTCTGACAGAGTTGCGTTAGAATGATTTTTAGGTACCATTCGCTTCCTCTCGTCATGGCGATTCGTATGATGTATGATATGACTACACTAGGTCAAAACATGAAAATGACCTGACCTCAGATCAGATCAAGATCACTTTTTAATCCAGCATAGTCAATATGGATATCAAATGACTCGCAATAGCAATCTGAACTCAATGATATCAAAACAAAAACCATATCATCATTTCATGCCAAGTTATTGACCTAAGTCTGAAAACTACTTAAATAGCTCCAAATGACTTCTCGGAGGTCACAGGTCAAGAATTGTAATATGAATCTGGAAAGGGCCGAAGATACTACGTTTTGAAAAACATGAAGTTATTATCAGCTGTATCTAAAAAAATCTACAACAGATATAGCAAAATATCTGTTTTTCCCATGTATTTCTAAATGGAGGGGTCGTGGCCCGTGCTTGACCTTAGGTCATCGATATGAAAAGTCACTGAATACATGTTGCAGCACTTGGTGAGCCCATTATGTGGTATAAGTTTCAATTTGATAGACTCATCCATTTCTTACTTATGCCACCTTAAACATTTTTTTAGTTGTCGTCACTTGACCTGCACTGGTAACCTGACCTAAGAAAACTCACCTAAAATTTTTGGGAAAGTTGCGGAATTGATCAAGGATAAGGTGTGCTAAGTATGGTGACACTTTGCACCGCCATGTTTCGTGCCGCCGAAAAAAACCCGAGCTCAAACACACTCCACCCCCCACCGGGGCGAGGGTTAAATTTTGTTAAATGTGGCCGAGTATTGTTTTTCGGCTACGAGCGGTTCTCCGGCCACCTTGAAAATATAGACGGGAGGTGGGCCTCCAAGGCCCCCATTAACTCCGTGTGTTAAAACACTGCCGATATACATCGCAAGAACTGAGTATAGCGCTCCCTATGCCCTAATTATGGATCACCAGCGCCATCTGAATCCAATGAGCGCCATGCCATCAGAAACAGCGAATGAAGTCGGGCAGGGCTGCATTCAGTGGTGGATACATGGGGGGGAGGGCTTGGTGGTTCAAGCTCTCCTAATCAAAAGATCTGAGAGTTCATAGTAATCGCACAGTACGATATTATTAAAGGCAAATGCAAGGTGGGATTGAGCTACATCGCCCCCCTCTTTTTAACTGAAAGGCTTGTTGTGGCGCTATCTGCGTCACGTGTCGCTGATTTAAAATTCAACTTGTTCTTTAGATGCAAAAATAAATCGCTCTCAGCCAGTTTGCAGCGGTATCTACGAACACAAATTACTACGTTTCGTGTAAAATGTTTCGGCGATAGCATGCGTTTGACGCATCGTATTCCTGGAGGGATCTGAGGGTGAGGTGGGCAGGTAACCCTGCAGCGATTCATCAGCGGCATGGCTCAAAGCCCCCAGGCAGGCCGCATGTTAATCAATGATGCCTCCTTTTCCCAAATCGAAAACCCTCCAACCCAGATGCTCAGCCTCATCTTATCTCTATGCCTGTAGTAGTAACACGATTTGTTAAGCCGCGACTCAGAATCTGAGTTGTTTCTGATTTGGCTGAACGTTTTCTCAAATCAGAGTTGAATCGAACCACTGCGTGATCTGGGCTGAGCCATAGTCGACTCAATTGCTCGGCCTGTTGAGTTGAGTCAGAATCGGAGTCACTCTTCGGATCATGAATCGGAGTCGGAGTCACCCAGACGTGAGGCAGAGTTGAGTAGACTTTAATGTTTCAAATATTTTTGCTCAAAAGGCTGTCTTCTAAAAGTAAACTCGTTATCTTTGAGAATTTCATATTGTTATTTCGTGGTAATAATCATATATCATTTTCATATCCACACCGGGGTGAGTCAGTAAGGAGGGGATGCCGAGGCGCAGTGGTAGAGTATTGCGCTTCAACACCTCCCCCTCCCAATCCTGCTTCAAATCCAAGGCAGCAATAATAAATGTGGACGTCCTCATGTCCCATACACCCCACTAGCAAGGCAACAGTGGACAACACTATGGAACTTAAGTAGTTGTCATATCGGACATTTTAAAACCCCAAGCTTTCCTTCCCAGTGAGTACGCAATGACAAATAGTATATTATAAGGTGTGCAGCATTGATATTGACTGTAGATAAAGCAGTTCTCAATACTTGACAGACCTTTATCTGTCATCCAGTGTGTTGTAATTTCATTGGACCATACTGTGGCCGATACAAAAGATGTGTCCAACACCTTCGAAACGCCAGGTTCACGGAGCGCTGCGAAACTTCGCCTACCTTATCATTGAACACTTTGGCAGCTTTTGTGAGGGAAAGAATTGAACTCAGGTCACCAGCCCAGTCCAAACCGCTCTACCTACGAAAACCTTACAAGTTGTGCCCTACCTACAAATTTTGAAATCAATTTAAACTAATAGCATGTTTTAGGCCCATCCAGCGCTGCTGCTTCTGCTTTTAATGGGCGAAATGAAAAAAGCGGCGGCAGACAGCGCACTTAGGACAAAAGAAACAATATAACATGTAGGTATACAAATATTTGCATGGCTTTATGAATTATCACGTGATGTTTACACTTTTTGCCTTGAGGCTAGTTAAGCTTAAACCTATACTCGGTTGAATTTGTTCTTCAAAGATAATGGCGCACTCTCAGAGCGCACACACAATTCTCAGACGAAGACCACTGACGACAAGAATCAGCGAGGACGACGCGTGTTTTTGCAGTGGTTAAAGTAACGAAGTAGTGTTAAATATTAAAGATGAGAAGTTTTTGAGATATTTGAAATGTAGTTTGTGGTGCGTTTCACCACTTCAAATGTTTAAAACAAGGCCAGTAATAGGAACCTGTTAATTTTTTCGAGTAAATGTATCATTTGTGCTTAGGGATTTCTTCTGACCGGATGGGCCTTTACAATAGGCAATTGAACCGTATAATTATTGATATATTGAAACAAATTGAAATTTTGATTTAAAAAATTGAAATTCTGGAGGAAAAGGTATTTAAAGGAGGTTAAAGGAGGCTTGCAAAAGGTAGGCAGATTCAAACACGTTTACTTGGCATTATGTTTACCTGTTAAGCCAACTTTTTTCATCAACTCATTTGACTTGCTGTCTTCACAACTCAACTCAGCTCAACTCATTGACGTGTTGTGAACCAACTCAACTCAACTCAACCCACTTGTCAATTGTTTTTCGATTCAACTCAACTCAGAGTCGAATGAGTAGGAATTTGAGTTAAACTCCGACTCTGACTAGCGAGTCGCACAACTCTGGGCGGTAGTGCATTATATTTGGTTGTGTCAACACTTGCTAGTCTCGTTTTGCCAGCTTAAGTTCTCGCACGCGCAGGTCGACGTTTGTGAACTTGTCTCGTGCTATGGTGGTGTTCGGCATATATAAACCGATTTCTCAGGTCGCTCGGTTCTTCTGTGATAATGCATTGTACAGTACACAAACAGCGAGATTATACAAGTGTTGTTTTATGGCATTCAGTAGGTTTTACCACAACCCAATTACATCACAACCACAATTAAACTATGTCTCAGCTCATCTTGCCAATAATCTATATATTTACGTGCGTGCAAGACACTGCTTCAATTTACATTAACAATTTTACGCAATAAGCATAAGACTTTACACGTGTAACCCCCTGCGTCTGACTCAGGGTATATCTCAGATCAATACATGGATAGAAGCGGAGTGAGGACCACTTTTACAAGCAGCGCTGGTGCGCTTTTAAATGTGATTACACATACACATGGAAAGAAAGCATCACATAGGCGGATACTGTATTATCACAACGGAGTGCTATGGAAATAGCAACTCTTATCTATACTGATGCCTCGGACTCAAACTCTGTGTGCTGTTCTTTTCGCTCGACAATCGCCTCTGCATCTCTACATAACCTATTGGCCTTCTTCAGCATTTGAACAATGCTGAGTACGGATATTCCGAGCATGAGACCGAGGTTGCCGCCGAAGTCAGTCACCATTTCCCAGACAGTGTAGGCCAGCCTTTCCTCCAGCACCTGCATCATCAAGTTACCCAGTGTAACAGAAAGCATAATGTTATGTTTGAGGCGTGACACATTATCGTAATGTTTAGTACTGCTCTGTGACCCATATAATTCTTTGTATACAAGGCCGTGGACATGAAGAGCAGTTGGGATCAAATATTACGGTAGAAAGGCAATGTTCTGAGCGTGCAGGGTGGTAGCTTGCTGGGCTGGGCAGAGGGCCATATGTCATTGAGTTGACATCTGGCACTCTCCTGTAAGAAGTTGACGCAGCAAGAGTGCAAGCAGGAGGCTTCGTCGTAGGCTGGGTCAGACTCACAGGGCTGTTTGGCGCGATTCACTGCTGAAATCTGCTCAAAATGAACCTTAATATCAACCATCTGATACCAATTAAGAAAAATAAAAACGTATGCGCCAAGTATTGGTGTCCGACCTTTAGGCAGAGGAGTCCGCATAGGGCTAGATGAGTGAATTATTGCGTACAATCTTTCTTCCCTCCATTTAAAAAACGCATAGTGCCCTCAGACATGTTACGCAATATCATCCATTTATCGTTATACTTCATCATGTCAGGGTCGAATGAAATGTTCGGCATTCCAAACTCATTGTCATCAACAGACCTTGTGACACTATCGTCATTGTTCTCCGGCTTTGTCTGGTTCATTCCAATCTGACTGTCCATTCCTGCGGTTTCAGCTCTTTTCTGATCTTCGCCTTTCGTAACTAGATGTGCAGCCGGAGGGTGTTCTGAGAATCCATAGCCAGAATAAAATTTCATATCATATTGCTTGGCCGGAGAGCCTATCAATTTGATCCATAACAGCGTTCCATTGATCGACGAATCCTGTATCTGACACGTGTAGCATGTTGCAAAGATATCTGGTGAGAAGATGCGATGCCATCTGACATCCTGTGGCAGGATAACCATTACGGTCATACAGCGAGTAGAAGATAAACTCTTCTGGCTTTAGCCATCCTGCTTCCAGTACCTGTTGCTATTGTAAAATCCGCCAGAAGAGGGTACAAATGTTCTTGTACCTATAGCATATTGATCCAAACGGCTCGTCAGTAAAAAAACGTTTAAAGTGTGTATATTTATCAAAATAAGGGTAGGACATGTTTTCCGTTAGAACGTTCAAATCGGTCGGCAATCAGGTAGCTAAGTCTACCCATGTGAACTAGTTCATGACATAAGGTAACGTTCGGAAATATAGCTGGCTGATACGACACGGATGTAGAGACGGGTTCCGACTGGTACAGTTGTATCTTGAGGGCGCAGAGTGCTAGAAGGCCTACCACGCACAGGAGTTCAGCCAGTGAATACAGTGATCGGAGAGCGCGGGCTGGAGTCATTGCTGTTGAATCGAGTATCCTGTTGATTGCTTATAAACACAAATCTTACTCAGTGTATGATGGACTCTCCTCAGCTTGATGATATCCTGTGGTTTCTACAATCACTGTTATATAAGCTCTATATCAGGCTCTGCTGAGGTCGATCTTCGTGGGTGGCGTTTCTGCCTTCCTGAAATGAATCAATCTCGGGAAGAAGCTTTGCACCGCTGCAGTGAACGATCAGCACTGAGGCGTGAACGCTTCTCGTCCTCACTTTTGAAGATTGTCCCCCAACCCCATCCCCAGACCTTTCAGCAAGAGGGCTGGACACGGTACAATGCTTCGCAATTACTATTATTGGACAAAACACCTCACGGTAAGTACAGCTTAAAGGACAAAGAGGCGCTTACATGGATTAGTTTCACACAACACGTTACGGCCAAATGACGCAGTGGAGACCCGGTACGGTGCTTTTCCGGATCCACCGGCTGAAGTATGGTGGAGCGAAAGTGCAGGGGCGGGGAAACAGCTTATAAGCCTTGTAGAAACAATGATGCTTGTATTTGGTTATTTACCTGCTATTTTGTGTTCATTTTGCACTCGACGGGAGACATTCTGCTCTACAATGAAACGTGTCGGTAACAAGGAGAGACAGAGTTCTGGGCTGCAATTTTTCAGGTAAAAGTTTCTCGATTTTAACCAAACTATAACAAATAAAAAATGTCTTACCCGCTAGCGCGAACGGCAATGGTGAGCCAAAGCTTGACGATAGTTTAGTTCTAGACTGTAAGGTTTTTGTCAGTAGCATACTTAACACGCCCAGTGGAGGTGGTCCTTAATTGTCCCCTACATATTTTCTGAGGTACCGAGTGGCCAGAGAACCGTTCGCCTGCGGAAAACGCCACTTGGCCAAATTTGGGAATTTTGAGCGCGTCGATTGATGAAGGAATTGTGAAATCGATAAATACTTTTCACTTAAAGGATTCCAAAGTCAGACCTATATTTTGAGACGGTCGCAAACGCGCGGTTGCACCAGTTTGCCTGCACTGTAGATCGAGTGGTGGCGTCTTAAGGTCATATAATCAGGTTACATGTCAAATTCAACCAGTTTGAAGGTCAAGGTCAAAGGTCACCGATCTAGACCATTGACATCAGTATACCGATCAAATCACATTATTCAGTATGATGTTTGTTATGATACGACATACCTGCAGATCCTTGTTATGATATCTGCAGATCCAATTTCGTGTTTAAGCCATCAGCCCAGTTCAGTCCATCCGTAACCTGGGTATCATATTCGACAATCATCTCTCGTGGGCACACACGTAAACCATCTCTTGCAAAAGTGTTTCGGTCTTTAATAGCATTAATTCCATAAGCCACCACCTCCCCAAATGCATCATCTCAGCATTGTTCACAGCCTGGTTCTCTCACGTTCGATGCTGCATTTCAGTGTACAGCAGCTGTTCGGACAAAAACCATCGAAAAATTAAACGAAAATTATAAGCTTCAGCGCAAAGTAGTATCCGGTCGCCGAAAGTTTTATCATATATCGGACGTATTGAGAGGTCCAGGCTGGCTCAGTTCCAGACATATGGCAAAATACCACACTCTCACCCTTGCCCACATCATCGCAACTAAACAACCGATAGGGTTATCCTCATCCCTTCAACACAACACTGACATCCATACCCGACAAACACGTCAATCTCAACAGCTACACTTGCCGAGGATACGGACAGAGGCTGGCCGGCGGCAGTTCATATATAAAGCCACCATGTTGTATAATGCTCTGCCGCCGAATCTCACAAAACTGCGAATGGCTGCCTGCAAAAACCACTCGCTCGATGGTTAAAGAGTGGGTTCCGTCGGATGCGAACTCCAAGGTGTGTGGTATTGATTTTTTGCGCCGATTACTGAACTAGTGTATTTTATCATTTAATAGTGTCTATCATTCTTGTCTTTTGCACATGGATTGTGTTATGAAATAATCGATGCCAGGCTAAGAATAGCCACATGTCTGTTGTGGAGTGCCTTGAAGTAGTAAAATAAATAGACTTCATAAATAAGGTCTAAACCTCTTTAAGGCCATGCTCATTTCTCGGAATATGCCATCTTGTTACGTCAGAGGTCATTGACCTTGAGTAAGCTTGATCTAAAAATTTCGGCGAAAATTAGGTGGGACCTTCCTCTATGACTTTCGTCCGCTTTTGGTGCATTCCTGGCTTTTTCTGCATAACCACTGCATTTTCAATTAGGTCCCCAGCACAGTCCAAATTCGACCTCTTTTGACCTGGGTCAATGCAACTTTGAAACAAGGTCTCCAACGGGCATTTTTCTAACCCTCCTTTTTGTTTCCGATATCTCAGGGGGCAGTTTAGGACCCCCTCCACGGCTCGTTTATGCTAGACGCCTCTCCACTGGTCAATTTAATACTGACTGTGCCCCTCACCTTTTGCTTTGCCGGTGCAAAGCCAATGACAAAAATGTTAGGGGTGGGTCGGAGGCCTGAAAAGGCCCAATCATGCCAACATAGTTGAGCAAAATTTCGAAAGTCTGAGAGATACATAATTTTTCCTCAGCTGTACATTGCCTTCAAATTTGAAGCTCGTGACCAGTCAGCTGCAAATAGTCATTTTACTTGTGCTGAATCGCAAACTAATGTTCACATGCTGATTCTGTCGTTAAAGTATAGTTTTGTTTTGTTCTTTGTTAGATTCCTCAACCCTTTTGCTTTCTCTCAACTCCCCGTCCTCCCGAAAGAGCTAGGAAATCCCTTTCGAAGAGATACAATTCCAACACCCCAACTCAGGTCTGATTCAGAAACCCTTTTTTACTTCTAATTAGCTCAATGTCGGAATAGGTTTATTTTAACAAATAAATTGAAGGAATTAGCAGTGGTGTTTGCCAAATTGGCGTAACAAAGCAGGATGGCCAGGGGAGCAGCTGACTGAGCTTTGAAGACAAAAGAATCTAACCTCGGGTGGAATAAAAGATGACAACATATAGATATTTAAAAGCAGCCTATCTTAACCTTCGCCCGGGTGGGGGGTCTTTTTAGACCCCTCCCCTCGGGTTTTTCCAAAGCAACCAAAAGACGGCGGCGCGCACGCCGCCAAACTTGGTCTACCTTTTCCTTTATCATGTTTACATCTTTCCTGAAATTTTAGCTCAAAGTCATATCAGGTCAGGTCACCAGGCCAGGTGAAGTGACCTCACCTAAAAAATACTTAGGACTGCATAACTAAAAGGGGGTTAATTGATCAAATTGAAACCCATACCACATATTGGGCGCACCAAGAGCTACAACATATGTTCCGGGATTTTTGATATTGGTGACCTAAGGTCATGTGCAGCGCATGACCTCCCCATTGTAAATAAATGTGGAAAATCACGAAATGAGCTTTTCTCAGTAAGTATCGATGTAATCAATTTCAAACATCGTTTATGACTTGCTCTTAGCCCATTTTTGAAGTTGATGCCAAAAATTTTGACTTGGGACCTTTGAAAAGTCACCTTAGGTCAAATAAGCATTTTTTGGTGTTTTACTCTATAAATTTTGAATAAACAAATATAGAGCTTTTATTTTGTCACCGAAGTTTTTGTATAGTCACTGCAAGCCAAATGATATGCACCATGACTATTCCAGGTCAAGTTGGGTCAGACCGTTGGCCTGGGTCAGGTCACATTTTTAAATTTGACCTGGAATAGCAATATTATATATCATTCGATTTGTATTGACGAGAGGATTGCAATGGCGCATCAACAATGGCTGTATCTTGCTTGGTTCGAAAGTTATTAGCGAAAAAGTAAACGCCCTTATGCATGGGTGGCTATGGGCATTCTCAAGAACATTCCCAATATTCAGTGACCTGTAGCTCTCTAGGCTATGACCTGACACGAAAATGAATCGCACTGTAATAAAAGAGCAACTCAAGAGCTATCGAATGGTGTTAGAAAAATGTTTCTAGCTATCATAGTTTCTGAGATTTATGAAGTTTTCTTAGTATACCTCATATTAGCGATTTTGACATATTTTGACCTCTGGTGACCTTGATATTGACATGACGAGAAAAATGACCGAAGTATTTTGAGATCACTTTTGAAGAGCTTTCTATTGCCTTTTTGCGTTTTTTTCTAGCTCTTTTAGTTTGTGAGATCGTGGGAGTCTTTTTTAGCCCCCCCCACCAGGGCGAAGGTGGCTCATACCCGCCACCGGGGCAGGGGTTAAAGGCGAATGTTGATATCTTGGTAGAATCCTGAAATTTAGTGCAAATAGGCGTACTTTTAGCCAAAAATAAAGAAACCACCCATGATTTCTCTGACAAAATGTACAATAAGCTCAATATTCTGATTTTTAAAATACTCCTATAGAAAAATAAATTAATATCTGCCTGTGGATGATGTCATGATCTGGAAACCACTACCATACTCGAAACGCTTCAAGGGATTCGATTGGCTGATGCTCATCGTGACGTCAGCATATGTCGTCACACCAGCAGCTCACACCAATGGCCGCCTGGCGAGAGGTACACGAAAGGTAGATTTTGGGTAGGTTTTAGCTTTTTTCTACGGAAATATCGAATTCCAAGACAAATAATATATACAGTACCGGGTTTTCCGACTTGCCTTACAGCCTGGCTATCTCAGTTAAAATCACGTTATACGAGTGCCAAATTTCCTAGAGCCACTCTTTTAGTATTCTCAGGCCTATGTAATATGATTTTGCCTTCAAACTATGGAAGCCTAAGTCAGCAGTACTTTTGTTACTTTTGTTGTTACTTTTGTTTTGGGTAGCCAACCCGAGATCTTCTTGAGCTCTGGGGTGGGGTAGGATGTCCAAGGTTTAGGGAAATCCGGAATATGAAATAACCGCGGTACCAACATCGCTCCCTTACATGCTAAGTCGTAGTATGATATTCATCTTGTATCTTGTATCTTGTATTAATCGCCAACAGGTATTTATGAGTGTAACCCAATTACAGGCGAAGTCAGGATAAAAATAAACCTAAAATACATACAATACATGGTCACAATAAAAACGTCGTATGGTTAAAACAAAAACAAGCACAGATACACCTTCAAAGAGGCACTAATCGGGTCACCGTATACACAGAAATCTCCTTTTTTAATCTGCCGATTGGATCCACTAGCATGTCGCTCCTTGGTGAAAATGTTTTCCTTATAGAGTCGATGGAATTGCTGATAATTATCATGTCTAACTATTATGGTTTTACTAGAGGCTTGCAAAGGGGCGTCCTACCCCATGGAATAGGTAAGATGCCCCTGGGGCTTAGTAGGATGCTCCACATCTGGGCATCTTACTCCATTTTGTTTTATCGTTGGTTAATTAGCTTTTTCATAGTTTTTAGCTTTATTGGCAATCATTTAACCCTTGCCCCGGTGGCGGGTGCGAGCCACCTTCGCCCTGGTGGGGGGGGCTAAAAAAGACCCCCACGATCTCAAAAACTAAGAGAGCTAGAAAAAACGCAAAACGGCAATCGGAAGCTCTTCAAAAATGATATCGAAAATACTTCGGTCATTTTTCTTGTCAGGTCAATATCAAGGTCACCAGAGGTCAAAACACGTCAAAATCGTTAATATGAGGTGTACTAAGAAAACCTCATATATCTCAGAAACTATGATAGCTAGAAACATTTTTTTAACACCATTCGAAAGCTCTTGAGTTGTTATTTCATTCCAGTGCCATTCATTTTCGTGTCAGGTCAAAGCCTAGGGAGCTACAGGTCACTGAATATTGAGCATATTCTTGGGAATGTCCATAGCCACCCATGCATAAGGGCGTTTCTTTTTCGTTAATAACTTCCAAACCAAACAAGATACAGCCATAGTTGATGCACCATTGCAATCCTCACGTCAATACAAATCGAATTATGTATAACATTGCTATGCCAGGTCAAATCTAAGAATTTGACCTGACCCAGGTCAACGGTCTGACCCAACTTGACCTGGTATAGTCATGATGTATATCATTTGGCTTGCAGTGACTATACAAACACTTTGGCGTCAAAATAAAAGTTCTAGCTTAGTTAATGCAAAATTTATAGAGTAAACACCAAAAATGCTTATTTGACCTAAGGTGACCTTTTAAAGAACACAAGTCAAAATTTTTGGCTTCAACTTCAGAAATGGGCTAAGAGCAAGTCTTAACCGATGTTTGAAGCTGATTCCATCCATACTCACTGAGAAAAGCTCATTTCGTTCTTTTCCCCATGTATTTACAATGAAGAGGTCATGTTCTGCACATGACCTCAAGTCACCAATATAAAAAATCCCCGAAACAAATGTTGTAGCTCCTGGTGGGCCCTCAACTTGATCGATTAACCCTTCTATTAGTTATACGGTCCTAAACATTTTTTTAGGTGAGGTCACTTCACCTGGCCTGGTGACCTGACCTGAGATGACCTTGAGCTAAAATGTTCAGAAAAGATGTAAAAATGATTAGGAAACAGCCAGAACAAGTTTGGCGGCGCTGTGCGCCGCCGTTTTTTGGTCACTTCGGAAAAACCCGAGGGGGGTCTAAAAGACCCCCTCCCGGGCGAAGGTTAAGTGTCATTCAACGCAGTAAACTCGTTCGAGGTTTCTGAGAGCCACCCTTAAATCCCCTTCCTTGTCTTTTTGCGTTCCCTTAGTTACAATTCCCTATCTTGAGAGAAATATGGGCCACCAGTTGATAAGAGCAAAAACATTCACTTCAGACTGTAACAAAAGGGGCTTGTGGAGACTCGAAGCTTCCTCCCACTAACCGTCGCAGGCTCCCAGTCTATCATTTATGGCTTACAGCCACCTTAGCCTCGTCAGGACGCACGGGCCCAGCTTTCGCAGGCAGTGCACTCGATGTATTCTTCGCACGGGAGAATAAGCCTCAACCCGCAGATGAGACATCTGGTATCGACATGCCTACTGTTTCTTCCACTAATCATTTTTTTCTAGAAAGTTCCGCTGCCCAATTAACAGGCAACCAGGCGCGCCCCCACCGCGATCCCAACGACAACAGCACCTTTACGTTAACACCGAAACTTAAAGACAAAAGTCGCAGCACGCCCTGCTAGGAAACGGAGAATAACATAATAATGCGAAAAAAGCTAACCCAGTTAGATTATTAGAAATTGCAAGATTAGTATTTAGATGGCTGATAGCAGGTTTTTGCAAATGTTGCAAAATACCTTGACCTCTACACCACCAGGTTAGAGGGGAAAATCATGCATTGGGGGTGAGTGTGAATAATTGTTAGTGGGGTGCTCTCACCTGTTAACTTACATTGAAGAAAGCAGTGGTGACGAGCCCGGTCCCAGGAGCGGCAATCGCAGCCACCCCGCCGAACACGCTGAGCCAAGCTCGCAGCGAGCCCCTATTTGCCATTTTGCCCATCTCGTCCACGTCTTTTTAGATACATTCGCTTTTGCGCCCCTTTAATCATTCTGTCTTCCAGAGCCTTTTTAGATGATTTTGTTAATTTTGTTAGAAGTCCGGATTTTGGAGTCGGAGCCTCACTAAGGCCACCAATGGACTTGTCGCGGAGACCGTGACCCCACCATTCGAGCGAGCAACTGTATGTATGTATGTATTGACAAAAGCAGACCATTCCACACATGTTGGGCTATTCAAAGGTCCTTGTCATCACAAACATCGAAAATCAGTGCTACTACACCTCGTCAATACACATTACAATAAAAGCAATGGCATAAATGCAGGTAAAAATCTAAAAAAACTAAAATGACTAAAAGTAAACACGGTGCCGTGCCCTTAAAAAGAAAGACTACTCCCCATGCAACATTTGCCTTATAGCTTTTTTAAACATTTCGTAGCTCATTTCGTGAGGAGATCCGAGGGTCATGCATGATGTGTTGAAGAGCTGAGATCCACGATAAATGAAATTTCTTTGCCATGGTTGTTTCGTGGTCTTGACAATACCAAATGTCCTGACTGTCTTGTTTCGCGTTCCAATTGGTCCCTATTAACCCGCGCCCCACCGGGGGTCCGGCGCCACCTTCGCCCCACGGGGGGCCATCGATGGCCCCCTCTAACTCCGAAAGTATGGGCGTTAGCGCAAATCTGCGAAGTGCATTAGAAAGCTCGCGTGAATTCAGTAAGAAATTACTTCACATGTTTTAGCGCTCAGGTCAATGGTTTGACCTCCAGAGGTCAAATTAGGTCAAGATCGGCTATTTTCACTCAAATATGCAATGCTTAAGCAAACTGGGCATAACTCTTGTGCCATTAGAGCTATTGGGATGTGGTAAAGTACATTGGATAGGAAAATGTCAGACCTTTTCTCGCTATGTTGAACGTAATGACCTCCCGCCAGTGGTTTGACCTCCAGAGGTCACCTCGTGACCTAAGATGACCTGAGGTCACGAAAGGTCAGAAAGTAACCTTGTCGTATATCAAACGAAAGACAGTGACGAGACATACACGTTGGTGTTTGATTCAGCGCTCTAGCTTATATAGGTCAAAAGTTATTGTCAAAATACTGTTTTTGACCCCTGGTGACCTTGGATGACCTTGGAGAGGTCGAAGGGCAAATATGGCCCCTGGAATCTGTGCAAGGGTGTCTAAGAACGCTTTTCTGATGAAGCCGAGCATTTTCAGTCGTTTTTGTGACTTTTAGATCATAAGACAGCTTTTCCCCATGCTTTGTCAACGGGAGAGGTCACCTCGTGACATGACCTCAGGTCACGAAATCGAAAAATCCCGGACATACACCTTGTAGACCCTGGAGGGGTCATTAAGTGTAGGAAGTTTCAAATCGATTGACTTCGAAATGTAGCTCTTACAGAGCTCTAAAGTTGAAGTGAGGTGACCTTGGTTGACCTCGCCTGGTGACCTGACCTTGGGTGACCCGGGGTAAAAATTTTAGGGATGGTGGGAAAATGATGCGGTAAGAGGTAGAGCCCTCAACCGCGGTGCTGCGCCTCGTCGTTTTTCTGCTATCCCGGAAAAACCTTAGGGGGCCATCGATGCCCCCGGTGGGGCCGAGGGTTAAAGCGCAAGCAAGAGGCAAGTGACATGGGCTCACCGGAAGTGATCAACCTATGCATCAGACATAAATCAAAATAGTCAAAGTACTCCCGGGCGTCAAGCCACTTCAAATACTTAATAACATCCGAAATATGATCACATTTTCTTCTGCCGGATATAACTCGTGCAGCAAAATTGAAGACTTTCTGAATTTTATCTTTGGATTCGGAATTTGTGCTGCCATAAACCTGAATACAGTAACGGATATGAGAGAACACTAATGAATCAATAATGCGTGGGAGCACCTCCACAGGTAGAAAGTGTCTGGCATGATACAGGGCTATGAGAATTCCAAAACATCGGTCTGACACAAATTTTACATGCTGTGACCATGATAAGTGGCAGTCCATGTAAACACCTAAATTCCTAACAACATTTTTGCTTACAATTTCTTCACCCATGAACTTGACCCGTAACGGCTGCGGTATGACTCTCAGTTGCCTGCGGTATCCACAGAGAATCCACCTCTGTCTTGCCAGCATTGATCTTCATGCCATTCTGTTGGAACCAGGTTGTCAGTATGTCTACGACTTTTTCCAAACTTCCTAGCATGTCCGGTATTTGTCCACGTTGCCCAGAGATACCAATTTGGATATCATCTGCATACCTAACACAACGGATCCTAAACCCGTTAAAGTAATCTGGAACGTGACAAGATAGATCGTTGCCCATGATGTTTGCAAGTATGGGGCCTAAATAAGTGCCTTGAAAAGTACCAATATCAATTGGTAAGGGTTCCGAAATTTTGTCACCGATTTTCACTTTTTGTACATGGGCATCGAGATAGCTTTTAAACCAACCAGGAGAGATCTGCAAGAGTTCTAATTTTGTCAAAAGTGCTGTATGGTCAATCACATCGAAAAATCGACTCAAATCAATCAAGGTGAGCAGAGTAATTTCCGAACGGCCCATTGCTTTTAGAATTTTATCGCTTATGGTGATAAGGGCTGTGGCTGTTGAACGCCCAGATCTGAACCCATGCTGATCATCAGCCAGGAGGTGCTGTTGATTTAGATATTGCGAAAGTTAATTTAATGCTAGTTTCTCGACAATTTTACTAATAGTGGGAATAGTTGTGACCGGTCTAAAGTTAGCTGCGATAGATGGATCGCCTTTTTTATGCAGCGGAATGACTAACGCTGACTTCCAATTTGGAGGTACCGTTTCCGAAACAAAACTAGAGTTAATAATACGCCACAAAAACGCCCGATGATAGGGAAACTGATTTTCACAACTTTGACCGGTATATCATCTTGAATTAGAGATTCTTGTTCGGCATCGAGAAAACAATTTTTGCAATTCATTCAAAGTAACCGGGGTAAGTCTAAGGCTGCCTGAATTTACCCTCGGTAAGCGAGTACTGAGGGCTACTCGTCCTGAGCATCTAAACTGTGTATCCACATCGTCTCGCGTGATTTTACCTATTGAAGTAAAATATGTGTTTAGATCATCTGGACTTAAATTATCTGGCTCAGTCACTGGTCCACGTTTTGGAGCGATTACATGTCTTAAATTGCGGTACAAATTACCCGAAGGAGAATTTCGAACTCCTGCAATAAAGAGTTAATTTAGAAGTCAAAGTTAAACGTCCCACAAATCACAGGGACGGCCACCCCGCTCAGGTCACCCTCTCACCAGTCAGTTGCCAGTCGACCAACGCCGTGTAAATATTGAGCACTGGAGCGTCTCAGGGGAATTAATTCAAAGCCTGCACATGTACATCAGGTGAGTGCACTGCCACTGGATGTTCCTGAGCAGCGGACCGGAACCCAGGCTCTCCCCCCGGAACCCAGCGCTCTATCAGCTAACCTACTAGGGCGGAAAAGGTAGGGATGACGTAAGGGATAAGGTACAGAGCTTTGTCAGGATTAACCATGTGGAAAATTTCAGGTCTCGCTCATTCATAGGCGTACCAGGGCCAAGCGGTCCAGCCATAGTCCCTTCCTATTCGGCTAAAATTAACAAATTTAGGCCAATTTTGTTTTCCCAATATGTTACGGTTTTGTCCATTTGATCTGAATTGCTTTGCCCCTCCTCCACACCAGTTTGATCTGAGCCCGCCTTGAGGTCATCTCTGTTTGGGTCATCAGGCCAGGTCCGGTGAACTCATAAAGAATTGTTTCAAGGTTATTATGATTTAGCTTGGATTCACTTTATCGAATGAAACCACCAATCACAAAACTTTGCTGCCATGGGATTTCTTGCGTTAGTGGCCTAGGTTTATGTGCGAGGCCTTCGACGGAAAAAGTTAGAAAAAGGTGAGAGATCGAATTGTGCTCTTGCTTAACGCGCATGCGCGTCGAAGGCGGGGAAAGGAACGAGAGGACGGATCCCCTAACTCACCAACCAGTGGGAACATCTCCCAAGAAGTTTTGGGAATCGACTAGGTTTTTATTGTCTTCCTATTACCTGCGTTGACCAATACGTAAATTTGCTCATGAGCGGCATGGTCATTAACTTTTTCAAAGACAGTCAATATGCTCGAAATTCGCGTCCCCCCGTCATCGCCAGTCCGAGGCCTGTGGCCTCCAGTAACAATTCCAGGGCAACGCCTGTGAGTAAGGTTCGGACTAACCCCCAGTTTAACTCATAGTTGTTTACTCTAACAAATGACGTTATTTTGCTATGGGGAAAGACGCCCCTTTCAAGCGGGAAAGTTGGCCACGGGGCATCTCCCCCTATTCGTTGAGGAGGCATCTTTGCCATCAATACCCAAACTGGATCAAACCTGAAGGAAAAAATCATACAATTATGACACTCAAGAGAAATGCTCAGTTAACGATTTCAATATGCCATCATTCTTAATGGGAAGTCAAACACACCACGCATACAAGATTCTTCGAGATATCTGCAGCTTTTGTGGGGAATTTTTCTTAGAGAAACATCCGAAACAAAGACTTACCAGCTTCAGGCAACTCACAGGAGGGAACTTAATGTTTTGCGCAATAACCAATCAAAGTCTCTGCTTTCGACCAATAACAATATAATTTACCAGTGGTAGCCCGGATTGCCGGCAGAGGGGATGGGCGTATTACCCGATGGGGCATCTTACTCCACGCTTCCCCAAAGGACATTTAGCATATTGGAAATATTATACAATCATTCAATTGCAATGTCCTGCTCCGTGTGACAGATGAGGCCTACGTCACATAAAGCTTGTGACAGTTAACATAGTTTTTCCACCGCCGTGGCGCAGTTGGTTAAAGCGCCTCGGTCAAGTGTGGGAGGTCCTTGGATCAAAGCTGACCTCTGGCAGTATTTTCCTCGACCGCCTCCTACCAGGCCATTTTTTAAAATGTTAACTGGGGGACATTTGCCCCCCCAGTCGGCCGAAATGCCCCCCCCAGTGCCCGGAAATTGGCCCCCCAGTGAAATAGACAGATGACTTAAAATTGACCAAATGCAGACTTGCCTAACGAAAATAAGACAGAACACCACCCGATAATTATAACTTTGTTCTATTTCTGGTCCCAAATTGGCAATCCACAAAAATTGTTTTAAAAATTTCCACCCCTGGCTGTCTGCTCCATCGTGTGTAGACGAAACAAAGCGCGTAGTTACGGGAAATCCCGGCAAAGCAGCCTCAGCATCAACTAATCACAACGCTGGAGAAGAACGCTGGCCTACAACCAATCAAAAATATGTTCTATCCGACCGGAAGCCCACATCCCCAGCCAGTACCGTGACATTGCATGATGCTCTCATTTCACACGCAGTCAGTTGTCAGCGCTAAGAGCTCGTTCGTGGATTAGACGGGACACGGTGTCGTCAAAGTGCGTAAGACTGGTTGCTGGTGTGGCGGTATGAAGTGATTAGCCTTTTAATTTATTATTGTGGTGGAAGCATACATAAGCGTCGCCACTGGCAAAACAGTGAGGGGCCAGCCAAACTTCAACCTGATGCTGACAGCAAACTTTCCACGTTAGTACCAAAAACTTTTCGAATTTGGGCTTTTCGTTGCCTTCCGCAGCGGCTGGTTATACAAATTTCCGGTTCACTCCCATTTTGACTGATATCAGGAAATTATTGATCAAAAGGTGGGAGGGGGGGGCGAGATTGATGATCCCAAAAAATGTTCTGGTTATGTGGATAAAACCATTCGATGGCCACGCGGGTTTGGAAGGGCACCCCTGGCTTCCTATTAGATGGGTAGTGTGCTGAAAATATTGCGTCAAGTCAATATCAAACTGTCAACATTTAGTTTCAAACAGTGATACAAGTCGCTTTTTCTGTGGTTTTATTACTACCGCTAGGGGTCATTTTAGCCTCAAATCTGGCTTTTATGGTGTTGATTTGGCTATTTTAGTGGAAATAAAAATTTGCCCCTCTTTGGCCCCTTTTTCTAACTCGGTTTGACCTTTTCCGCTGAAAAAACCTGGCAGCCCTGGGCAGCACCTATAATCTCTAAACTTGCAATAACTAAAAAACTGAGAAACATTTTTTTAACACTAACGCGTCTAAGTTGTATTAAACCTCTCAAAATTGGGTCTAGATCCCTTGAAGACGCTATAATGGCGAGCACACGAAATGCCCCCCCCCCACTGACTTTTCCTTAAAAAATGCCCTGCCTCCTACCCAGGAGATGGCAGTACACTGGGTAGTGCCCGCCTTGACTAGGGACTTCCGCTGACCAACAAGCGCCCTTGTTATTGGGAGCACGGGCCTGATCAGCCTTTAAACAGATCCACCGGTCCGGTGGCACCGCCCGAGGGCACGGCCTCGCCGCGTGTGACCGGAGCAGTCATCTGTTCCGCCGGGCGTGAGAAATCGGGATAGCTCCACTGCCTGGTACAGTTGGGCGCATGACATGGAGCGTGCGGACATGACTGTCCCGCAAGGGTGCCGATAAGCGTAAGCCCCGCTGCCGTGTACATAGTGTGTGTGTGGCGCAAATGTATAAAAATGTTCCCAGGTTGGGAATACAAAATTATTAAAAAAGAAAGAAAAAAAGTTAACATACTTTTTGGATATCCAGACCAAACTATCATTTAAGTCCAAACTCATAATAAAGTGAAGCACTCCGTTTTGTAGTGTTTACCCTCATTTCTTACCAACTGAGAAATGGTTTCGCGTAGTCAACTCTTGCCCTGCTGAGGGAGGTTCTAGAAAATTAAACTAAGCCCTTGATCAGGGAACTGACCGAGACTTGAAGCTTGGTCAGTCACGCCATTGCCGAGAACCACACCACCGCACCACCGTTCCCGTCACTTAGCATCCACGTGATATTGCAGCTCATGACCTGAAAATGGATATTTGCCCCGTAAGCCGCAATTACAGTGATGCGCATTGTGCAATTACGGCAATTGCAAATTGTCGTTCCGTGCCAGGCCCTCCTGCTGAAAGTCGAGTTCATCGGAGGAGACGACGGGGACTGTTCCCAAAAGTGAGCACGACAAGTGTTTTGTTTTAGTACCTATTTCTGCTTCAAAAGTGTTTGTTTACTAATTGATTTTAAGGGCTCGCCAATCAGTATGGTCATATAGCGCCCATTGCTTCCAAAGTGGCAAAGCACTGCAGTGTTCTCAAGTTTGGTTCATCTCAAGAAGACAGAAATGGTATCGAATATCAACCTTATCGAAGCCTAAAAGAGCCGATATAACTGCGATTGTATAGAACACGGATTCGAATAAAACTGGCATAGCGGAGAGCCCATCAACAAGAGAAAACGATTTGCGTCAAAATACAGCGGGCAAGAGGATTCTTGATCCAGGAAAAATGATACCACACGTGGCCTTCGACTATGCTATTTGCTGGCTGAACTCATGTGTGTGATGGGTCTTCGCGCTGTCAAGATAAAATTGTATCTGTCGGAACCGATATCAACATCCGTGTCGTATCAGAAAGCACCCTTTTCCGGACATTACAATCTGTCGCAACTTAATTCACAGGGGAAGACTTGATGACCTGATTCTTTGCCATTTTTACTGTCAAACAAAAAAGTCCAGCCATTAGTTTGATAGGTACCTATGCACAGCTTAAACGTTTTGCCCTTGACGAGGCTTATGGAACGGGATTCATAGTAAGCAGAGTTGACGCGATGTGCTAGCGAACATAGCTTGAAAAGATGTACTTGAAGCCGGAAGTCAGTAAAATAGTTTATGGTGTTATGTTGGTGCTTTGGGCCACCTTACTGTAAATTTACTCTTATACCAGGCGTGGACTGGTTTTCACGTCTGGCCAAGTCTCTTCATATCTCAATGAAACCTGGTACTCGCTTTAAATACCGGAACCAACAAGAGAAGGATTGATCAGAATAAAATGATAAGTTCTTTGATTCAAGTCTGTTGTTGACGATGGAAGACAAATATAACATTTATTTTAACCCAACCAGGCTAAAGCTATATCTCACAAGGGTTATCTATTAAGAACCAGAACGTACTACCAGCGAGTGTCAATATCCTCACTCGTTCAAACAGACTGATGTTAGAGTGTATTTTGAGCAGCTCAATGTGTGGGTGGCTCCAAACGACCCTGTGAGATTGGCCCAGCCTACAACGAATTTTCCTGGTTGTACCACCGCTGTCAGCCTCATCCAGGCCAAAGCCGGTTGTCAGTTCGAAGGCATATGGAATTTTGCTCAATCAACGCAGCTACCGTCTTGCAAATTGCATGTAAAACAGTCCTTATTTGTATGCTTCTGACTGTCCATGCCCTCAGTCCTGAGCGCAAAGCATGGTGTCGGCTTCTCAAATGGTACTGATGCCGCTAATTCTTGCCAAGATATCCGCACTATTCGTGTTTAACTGGACAGCATTGTGATGCAGGTGCTGGAAGAAAGGCTGGTCTACACTGTCTGGGAAATGGTGACTTCGGCGGCAACCTCGGTCTCATGCTGGGAATCTCCTTACTTAACATTGTTCACATACTGAAGAAGGCCAACAGGTTATGTGGAGATGCAGGGTACATGTTGCAGCACTTGGTGAGCCCATTATGTGGTATAAGTTTCAATTTGATAGACTCATCCATTTCTTACTTATGCCTCCTTAAACATTTTTTTAGTTGTCGTCACTTGACCTGCACTGGTAACCTGACCTAAGAAAACTCACCTAAAATTTTTGGGAAAGTTGCGGAATTGATCAAGGATAAGGTATGCTAAGTATGGTGACACTTGGCACCGCCATGTTTCGTGCCGCCGAAAAAAACCCGAGCTCAAATACACTCCACCCCCACCGGGGCGAGGGTTAAATTTTGTTAAATGTGGCCGAGTATTGTTTTTCGGCTACGAGCGGTTCTCCGGCCACCTTGAAAATATAGACGGGAGGTGGGCCTCCAAGGCCCCCATTAACTCCGTGTGTTAAAATACTGCCGATATACATCGCAAGAACTGAGTATAGCGCTCCCTATGCCCTAATTATGGATCACCAGCGCCATCTGAATCCAATGAGCGCCATGCCATCAGAAACAGCGAATGAAGTCGGGCAGGGCTGCATTCAGTGGTGGATACATGGGGGGAGGGCTTGGTGGTTCAAGCTCTCCTAATCAAAAGATCTGAGAGTTCATAGTAATCGCACAGTACGATATTATTTAAGGCAAATGCAAGGTGGGATTGAGCTACATCGCCCAGCTCTTTTTAACTGAAAGGCTTGTTGTGGCGCTGTCTGCGTCACGTATCGCTGATTTGAAATTCAACTTGTTCTTTAGATGTAAAAATAAATGGCTCTCAGCCAGTTTGCAGCGGTATCTACGAATACAAATTACTACGTTTCGTGTAAAATGTTTCGGCGATAGCATGCGTTTGACGCATCGTATTCCTGGAGGGGTCTGAGGGTGAGGTGGGCAGGCAACCCTGCAGCGATTCATCAGCGGCATGGCTCAAAGCCCCCAGGCAGGCCGCATGTTAATCAATGATGCCTCCTTTTCCCAAATCGAAAACCCTCCAACCCAGATGCTTAGCCTCATCTTATCTCTATGCCTGTAGTAGTAACACGATTTGTTAAGCCGCGACTCAGAATCTGAGTTGTTTCTGATTTGGCTGAACGTTTTCTCAAATCAGAGTTGAATCGAACCACTGCGTGATCTGGGCTGAGCCATAGTCGACTCAATTGCTCGGCCTGTTGAGTTGAGTCAGATTGGAGTCACTCTTTGGGTCATGAATCGGAGTCGGAGTCACCCAGACGTGAGGCAGAGTTGAGTAGACTTTATTGTTTCAAATATTTTTGCTCAAAAGGCTGTCATCTAAAAGTAAACTCGTTATCTTTGAGAATTTCATATTGTTATTTCGTGGTAATAATCATATATCATTTTCATATCCACACCGGGGTCAGTCAGTAAGGAGGGGATGCCGAGGCGCAGTGGTAGAGTATTGCGCTTCAACACCTCCCCCCTCCCAATCCTGCTTCAAATCCAAGGCAGCAATAATAAATGTGGACGTCCTCATGTCCCATACACCCCCTTAGCAAGGCAACAGTGGACAACACTATGGAACTTAAGTAGTTGTCATATCGGACATTTTAAAACCCCAAGCTTTCCTTCCCAGTGAGTACGCAATGACAAATAGTATATTATAAGGTGTGCAACATTGATATTGACTGTAGATAAAGCAGTTCTCAATACTTGACAGACCTTTCTCTGTCATCCAGTGTGTTGTAATTTCATTGGACCATACTGTGGCCGATACAAAAGATGTGTCCAACACCTTCGAAACGCCAGGTTCACGGAGCGCTGCGAAACTTCGCCTACCTTATCATTGAACACTTTGGCAGCTTTTGTGAGGGAAAGAATTGAACTCAGGTCACCAGCCCAGTCCAAACCGCTCTACCTACGAAAACCTTACAAGTTGTGCCCTACCTACAAATTTTGAAATCAATTTAAACTAATAGCATGTTTTAGGCCCATCCAGCGCTGCTGCTTCTGCTTTTAATGGGCGAAATGAAAAAAGCGGCGGCAGACAGCGCACTTAGGACAAAAGAAACAATATAACATGTAGGTATACAAATATTTGCATGGCTTTATGAATTATCACGTGATGTTTACACTTTTTGCCTTGAGGCTAGTTAAGCTTAAACCTATACTCGGTTGAATTTGTTCTTCAAAGATAATGGCGCACTCTCAGAGCGCACACACAATTCTCAGACGAAGACCACTGACGACAAGAATCAGCGAGGACGACGCGTGTTTTTGGAGTGGTTAAAGTAACGAAGTAGTGTTAAATATTAAAGATGAGAAGTTTTTGAGATATTTGAAATGTAGTTTGTGGTGCGTTTCACCACTTCAAATGTTTAAAACAAGGCCAGTAATAGGAACCTGTTAATTTTTTCGAGTAAATGTATCATTTGTGCCTAGGGATTTCTTCTGACCGGATGGGCCTTTAAAATAAGCAATTAAACCATATAATTATTGATATATTGAAACAAATTGAAATTTTGATTTAAAAAATTGAAACTCTGGAGGAAAAGGTATTTAAAGGAGGTTAAAGGAGGCTTGCAAAAGGTAGGCAAATTCAAACACGTTTACTTGGCATTATGTTTACCTGTTGAGCCAACTTTTTCATCAACTCATTTGATTTGCTGTCTTCACAACTCAACTCAGCTCAACTCATTGACGTGTTGTGAACCGACTCAACTCAACTCAACTCACTTGTCAATTGTTTTTCGATTCAACTCAACTCAGAGTCGAATGAGTAGGAATTTGAGTTAAACTCCGACTCTGACTAGCGAGTCGCACAACTCTGGGCGGTAGTGTAATATATTTGGTTGTGTCAACACTTGCTAGTCCCCTTTTGCCAGCTTAAGTTCTCGCACGCGCAGGTCGACGTTTGTGAACTTGTCTCGTGCTATGGTGGTGTTCGGCATATATAAACCGATTTCTCAGGTCGCTCGGTTCTTCTGTGATAATGCATGTACAGTATACAAACAGCGAGATTATACAAGTGTTGTTTTATGGCATTCAGTGGGGTTTACCACAACCTAATTACATCAAAACCACATTTAAACTATGTCTCAGCTCATCTTGCCAATAATCTATATATTTACCTGCGTGCAAGACACTTCTTCAATTTACATTAACAATTTTACGCAAGAAGCATAAGACTTTACACACGTGTAACCCCCCTGCGTCTGACTCAGGGTATATCTCAGATCAATACATGAACAGAAGCAGAGTGAGGCCCACTTTTACAAGCAGTGCTGGTGCGCTTTTAAATGTGATTACACATACACATGGAAAGAAAGCATCACATAGGCGGATACTGTATTATCACAACGGAATGCTATGGAAATAGCAACTCTTATCTATACTGATGCCTCGGACTCAAACTCTGTGTGCTGTTCTTTTCGCTCGACAATCGCCTCTGCATCTCTACATAACCTATTGGCCTTCTTCAGCATTTGAACAATGCTGAGTACGGATATTCTGAGCATGAGACCGAGGTTGCCGCCGAAGTCAGTCACCATTTCCCAGACAGTGTAGGCCAGCCTTTCCTCCAGCACCTGCATCATCAAGTTACCCAGTGTAACAGAAAGCATAATGTTATGTTTGAGGCGTGACACATTACGGTTGGTGTTCTGCTCTGTGACCCATATAATTCTTTGCACACAGGGTGGTGGACATGAAGAGCAGCTGGGACAAATATTACGGTAGAAAGGCAATGTTCTGAGCGTGCAGGGTGGTAGCTTGCTGGGCTGGGCAGAGGGCCATATGTCATTGAGTTGACATCTGGCAATCCCCTGTATGAAGTTGAGGCAGCAAGAGTGCAAGCAGGAGGCTTCGTCGTAGGCTGGGTCAGACTCACAGGGCTGTTTGGCGCGATTCACTGCTGAAATCTGCTCAAAATGAACCTTAATATCCACCACTTCATACCAATTACTAAAGAAAATACCGTATGTGCGAAGTAGTGGTTCCCGACCTTTGGGCAGAGGAGTCCGCATAGGGCTAGATGAGTGAATTATTGCGTACCATTATTCTTCCCTATTTAAAAAACGCATAGTGCCCTCAGACATGTTACGCAATATCATCCATTTATCGTTATACTTCATCATGTCAGGGTCGAATGAAATGTTCGGCATTCCAAACTCATTGTCATCAACAGACCTTGTGACACTATCGTCATTGTTCTCCGGCTTTGTCTGGTTCATTCCAATCTGACTGTCCATTCCTGCGGTTTCAGCCCTTTTCTGATCTTCGCCTTTCGTAACTAGATGTGCAGCCGGAGGGTGTTCTGAGAATCCATAGCCAGAATAAAATTTCATATCATATTGCTTGGCCGGAGAGCCTATCAAATTGATAAATAACACTCCATTGTTCGACGAATCCTGTATCTGACTCGTGTAACATGTTCCATGGATATTTGGTGCCAAGATGCGATGCCATCTGACATCCTGTGGAGGATAACCAATACGGAGATACTGCGAGTAGAAGATAATCTCTTCTGGCTTTAGCCATCCTGCTTCCAGTACCTGTGCTATTGTAAAATCCGCCAGAAGAGGGTACAAATGTTCTTGTACCTTATATATTGATCCAAACGGCTCGTCAGTAAAAAAATGTTTAAAGTGTGTATATTTATCAAAATAATGGTAGGACATGTTTTCCGTTAGAACGTTAAATCGGTCGGCAATCAGGTGACTAAGTCTACCCATGTGAACTAGTTCATGACATAAGGTAACGTTCGGAAATATAGCTGGCTGATACGACACGGATGTAGAGACGGGTTCCGACTGGTACAGTTGTATCTTGAGGGCGCAGAGTGCTAGAAGACCTACCACGCACATGAGTTCAGCCAGTGAATACAGTGATCGGAGAGCGCGGGCTGGAGTCATTGCTGTTGAATCGAATATCCTGTTGATTGCTTATAAACACAAATCTTACTCAGTGTATGATGGACTCTCCTCAGCTTGATGATATCCTGTGGTTTCTACAATCACTGTTATATAAGCTCTATATCAGGCTCTGCTGAGGTCGATCTTCGGTGGGGTTTCTGCCTTCCTGAAATGAATCAATCTCGGGAAGAAGCTTTGCACCGCTGCAGTGAACGATGAGCACTGAGGCGTGAACGCTTCTCGTCCTCACTTTTGAAGATTGTCCCCCAACCCCATCCCCAGACCTTTCAGCAAGAGGGCTGGACACGGTACAATGCTTTGCAATTACTATTATTTGACAAAACACCTCACGGTAAGTACAGCTTAAAGGACAAAGAGGCGCTTACATGGATTAGTTTCCCACAACACGTTACGGCCAAATGACGGAGTGGAGACCCGGTACGGTGCTTTTCCGGATCCACCGGCTGAAGTATGGTGGAGCGAATGTGCAGGGGCGGGAAAACAGCTTATAAGCCTTGTAGAAACAATGATGCTTGTATTTGGTTATTTACCTGCTATTTCGTGTTCATTTTGCACTCGACGGGAGACATTCTGCCCTACAATGAAACGTGTCGGTAACAAGGAGAGACAGAGTTCTGGGCTGCAATTTTTCAGGTAAAAGTTTCTCGATTTTAACCAAATTATGAAATACAAAATGTATAATACGCCAGTGCGAACGGCAATGGTGAGCCCAAGGTCGACGATAGTTTCGTTCTAGACTGGAAGGTTTTTGTCAGTAGCATGATTAACACGCTCAGTGGAGGTGGTCCTAAATTTTTCCCCACATATTTCCCGAGCTACCGAGCTGGCCAGAGAACCGTTGTCGGTGGAAAACGCCAATTGGCCAAATTAAATAAAGTTTAAACGTTTTCTAAGGACATACTCCCATTTCTCACCTAAAAGTTGCTATAGTGGCAGTTATATTGGAAATTATTTGGAATATGCCATATAATTACGTCAGAGGTCATTGACCTTGAACTAAAAGTTCGGCGGCAATCGGGTGCGATCTCGCCGCTACGATTGTCGTCCGCATTTTGTTGCATTTCCGGCTTTTTCCCGCATAATTACGGAATTTTCCATTAGGTCTCCAGCACGACCCGAATTCGACCTCATTTACAACCATACGTTTATTTGTACACAGTACACAGACCTTAACGGACAGAGTAACCTGCGGGGGGCCTAAACAGATCCGGCGCCAAACTGCGTCGCAGCGAAAACGGTACCGCAGAGCCCCGGCCAGACCCGAGACCAGGGCCAGGGACAAACACATTGCAGGGGGAGGAGCGGACCACGGTCCAACCGACAAGAGCCGCAGTCGGGAATCGAAGGACGAGTAGGGCAACGGCAGAAGCGGCGCCCAGGCGAGTGAAAGTGAAGGAAAAAAAAAAAATAAATGTTGGCTGAAGATGTGTAATAAAAAAATATCGTGTGTGCTGTTTGTGTATCCAAGCGACGCGGCGGATGCGCCACTGCGGGTGCCGTCGAGTGCGAGCGAGCTGATCCGGTCACGGTGAGTCCCTGTGAGGCGCAAGTGTGTGCTCGGCCATTAGTAGCGGCAGGGAAACGCTCCCAGGGGGCAGGGGTGGATCAAGGTTCAGTCGACAGGAGCCACGGTCAGGGGCAGACGCGTCGATCACACCAGCTGCACCATGCACTCAAAATTCAAGCACAATTGAAGCCATCATAACGCAGAATTTCTACATCATGTGACACTTGGAATAAAGGGCGAAGAATTGAAATTAATGTACAGGTTGCATACACACTGCCGCTTCCAATTTCGGTGATAACGTAATATTCCAATTCCGTAGCACGTAACATATGTATGAATTACTCTGGCTTTCACCGGAGGGCGGCTGGACGTGTTTTTACACTAAATATGACACGGCTGACATGACATGACAGCAGAAACTTGGAGGCGCTGACCGAGCAGTAACGCACCACACTCAGCGCCCGCTTCAAACGTCATCCTTTTCTTCCGGTGCACTGCGCCGGATGTGCGGTAGTCGGTTGTCCGGTCCCTCCTGGCGGCCGGGTCACTCCTCGGGTCATACCCCAGTCACACCCACATGCTGCTCCAGGGGCCGATGCTGCGCCCACCCGGTCAGGGCTGAGGTCGGAGTCAGCGGCCACACCCCGGAGTCCAGCGCGGTCGCGCGGCAGTTCGACGGTAGTTTGGCGACGCCGGATAGGTGGGCGATCACCAGGCCCCCATCGAGTTGGTGCCAGGACAGGATGTCGCTATGTTGCGCCAGGGGCCGGTGTTGAAGAAGCCGGCCGGCAGAGAACACAGGCGGTCGGCCGGCGCTCCCCGCAGCACACCGGACGCCGCCAGATGCCACGACGGCACTCTGAACCAGTCCCCGGGCTCCCCAGCCAGTAGCAGGTGACGGAGCGGGTCAACATCAGCCGCCCCCCCCAGCAGCTGTTCGGGCAGGTTGAGGTCGTCGGTGAGGCCGCGCTGCTCGGTGAGCGACTCGAAGGAAGGTGAGTCACTCGAAGGAAGGTGAGTCACCAGCGGGCGTTGTGGCACACAGTCTTTCAGCCGGGAGACCGCCCGGGCGCCGCACCGCCGCCGCCGCGGCTCTCCGGAACGGCAGCACAGGGGCGGCCGGGCCGGCGCCCCTACGTAGCACCCCGGACGCCGCCAGGCGCCACGACGGCATCATCAATGCGCCAACCGGGCCCGCAACCGTCAGCAGCCCGGAAGGTCCGGCGCCGTCCACCAGCAGTCCAGACATCCTGGAAGCGGGAGGAGCTATTGGTAATAACAGGGTAGGCGAGGCCGGCATGGATGGCGCAGGTGGGTTAGTTTGCAGGGAATTGTTAGGTCAATTAACTTATTGTTAGGTTATTTAACTTAGGTCAATTAACTTTGAAATAAATCCTCTAGCAGGCCCTTTTCGAACCATTTCAGTCATTGATATCTCAGGGAAGGGCATTTTAGGAACCACCCACTCTCTCCACGGTTCGTTTACGCCACACGCCTCTCCACTGGTCAATTTAATACTGACTGTGTTCCTCACCTTTTGCTTTGCCGGTGGCAAAGCTAATGCCAAAAATGTTAGGGTGGGTTACAAGCCGGAAAAGGTCCAATCTTGCCAAGATACTTGGGAAAAATTTCCGAAGGTCTGAGAGATGCATATTTTTTCATCATCTGTACGTTGTCTTCAAACGTGAAGCTCATGACCATTGAGCTGCAAATCTGCCATTTTACTGGTGTTGAATCGAAAACTTATGCCCACATGCTGATGCTGACGTTGAAAGTTATAGTTTTGTTCATTTTACTTTATTAGATTCCTCACATCCTTTTGCTTTCTCCTCAACTCCCCCGTCCTCCCGAAAAAGAGCTAGGAAATTTCTTTCGAAAGATATACGACTCCAACGCGGCCAAACACAGGGCTGATTCAGAAAACCAGCAGCTGCCTTTTTTACTTCTAATTAGCTCAATGTCGGAATAGGTTTATTTTAACAAATGAACTGAAGGAATTAGCAGTGGTTTTTGCAAAATTGGCGTAACAAACCAGGATGACCAGGGGAGCAGCAGACTGAGCTTTGAAGACAAAAGAATCTAACATCGAGTGGAATAAAATATGACAAAACATAGATATTTAAAAACACCTTGACTGATAGGAACCATTTTTGTAATATCCTCAGGCTTATGTAATATAATTCTGCCCCCGACTATGAAAGCCTACGTCACGACTACTTTTGTTGCACACCATGCCGGTTGCCGACTAGGGTGGCGCGCAGCCTGACGTCTGACATCACTCATTACACCGATTCCAATAATTATTGTCATCATATTTCTTAGCAGAGATGGATTGGGAAAGATTTCGTGTATTGTTGTATGCTAGTTTCACAGCTTGAAATTCCTTAGCAAATGCCTGGTGGAGGACTGAGCTTTATTGTCCGTCTACAGGCAGTATTTATATCTACCAGGGGATGTCCTCAAACCATTACACATCGTGTTTTCAAATAAGCAGCTGAAGCAATTTTAGTTACTCGTTTAGATCCTCTTTGGGGCTTATGTGCAAAATCAGATTGTGCTGGTACCCTCTATCTGGCAGTTATAGTACTTGAATGTTTAGGGGACCGTTCATGAATTACGTCACGCTTGTTCGATGTGTAACACTTGGTGTTTTTAACACTCTCCCCTACGTCACGGCACATCACGTTTCGGCCAACCCCCCCGGAGGTGATGTAATATATGAAAAAGTTACGGCCCCTATTTCTGATGCGCTTTAGCCCCCGCCACCCCGCGGCATGTGCTGTCATTTTTGACGTCCAAGACGTTTCTTTTTAACTTTTTCAAGTCCAATTTTTTTGGTGCACCTCTTCAACGATTGGTTGAAATATCCGAGGGCTTTGGAGAGCAAGGAGTGAGCTTTTCGTAGACTGGTTCTGTCAGGAATAGAAAATCTGAGAACATAAAATTATATTTATACATGTTTTGGACGTTGTGATATAAGAAAGATATTCACGCTGACCTAGTATAATCGTGTTTCATATCAATCGAGGGCCTTTGAAAGATAAAAACAATTAAATCAAAATAAAATATATCTGAATTCAGTGCGAAGTTATTGAAAAAATCACAACTACACGCTCATTTGACCCCACATGACTTTTGAGAGGGCAGATAGTTAAATGTTCAACTTCAAAGTCAGGATCGTGCCAACCAGGTATGCAGATTTTCAAGTAATATTTACCCACAAATTCTTTCTATCTTTTACCACAGGCTTCTAATGGGATCACAAGACATCTGAACTCATCCCAGGTTCTTGATCTGACATGACCTATCCTAAGACCTTTGGTCAGAGACGTGAACTTGATCAGAGGTAATGTGCTGCAAGTTACAAATGTTCTGTGCCTCTTCGCTTCTGCTTCATTTGGAAAAACTAGGGGGGACTATTTTCGACCCCTTCCCACGACACGGTACGTGTTAACACTGGTCGAAATTTGATACTGATAAAATTCAAACACGAGTGCTGGTTTATCATTGATGTGAAGAGCCAATATAATACAGTTTAATAGCCTTTAGGGTCTTGGATATCATATAATGTAATAACATATCGGGTCCTGGAAACCCTGCAATAGGTTTCAGAGCCTCGAAACTCTTTCACCCGAGGAAAGGAAGATGGAGGTGTGTCGGACCCCGAGTCCCCGTGGGAATGCGAGACATCCAGTTTTTTTGGCGCGGTGCGTCCTCGCTCATTCCATCCAGAGAGTGACTATCAGCTGCTGTAGTCGCAGCTTTGTTCACCCTCACCATGTATAGAAGCCATTTCTTTGGAATCGCCTTCCATTTAAAGGCAATGAGCCCTTGCATGGGATATTTTCTTCCTAGTCGGCAAATGAGCCAATCTTAAACCAAGGTCCAGACTTTTTATTTTACCACCTCACGTGTGTTCAGTCTGTGGCCTGTTGCACGTATGGTCGGTTTGTTGTAGCGATGTTATTCGGCTCCTGCTCAGGGATTAAAAATATCTTGGGAATTACGAAACTTCACCAGCCCATCTGCTTCCAGAGTTCCCGATTTTAGTCCATCTTTAGATGTTATATTCTCCCGAATTAATCCTAAGCCAACATATACCTCATACCCGAATCCATACAGCTCAGAAGCAAACGCATTCATGTTAAACGCTTTGCAAGTAAATAGTGATCTTGTTTTCCGTCTCATAAAATTCTCTATGATCCTATTGACGGTCAAAATAATGGAAATAAGGATGCTATACCGTCCCACGTAAATTAATCTATGGCATATCGTAATTTTGGAAGATTGATTATATGGCGAAACGAAAGTATAGACGAAATCATAGTAGAGACGAAAGTATAGTTTTATCATGTTAGCATGAACAACTAGAAGGAAAATCACACACAGGAGCTTAGCCAGTGAATACAGTTCTCGAAGGACACGTTTTGGACCTATTTCCGTCCAACCAAATATTATGTGTAACGCTGGATAGTGCAAAATCAGTCTTCAAAAAAAAAAAAAACGGCGGCGCGTGGTGACGTTACACACTTAAATAAACAAATGACACCCAGCCCCACGGTGAACCCTTAGATAAAACGAATGAGACATCCCTTTTGGTGGACTGATAGTTATTTGTTAGTATTGCATCCAGTGATTTGTCGCCAATAACCTTTAACCATTGTCATTTCCGAAAGAAACACGCGCCTTATTTCAAAGACCATTTCTGGCGCCACTTTCTGGCATCAAGACAATATGTACCTGGGTAGTCACAACACCATTAAGGGTGTTAGGCATTTTAATGGATGTAACTCGTCCCCCAAATGTTGAATTTGACTCTTTTTGTGGGGTGTCGGCAGGTTGTCTGACTATTTCAAGAAAGGTATCCGACTCCTTTCGTGGGGTGTATGAAGGATGGCGGACTCTTTCAAGGTGTCCGACTCTTTGCACTTAAAGTGCGAGTGGTCACGGCATTGTTTGTAGAGACGTTTACCTCTTACTGGAGAGTCTGACTCTTCTGTGACGTCACACCACGTTCTATTTCCGTCATTGTGGCTGCAATTCGGCGCGAAACTGCCTCATTCTGTGTGCAGGAGCAATGGGAACAGAATAAGGCAAGTGAAGATAAAATGGTATGCAATGCATTGTACGATTGATAGACTAATGCATTGGTGTATGCACATTGCACGCTTACTTGCCTTCAAATTAAGAAAGATTATCGCGTATATCTTACAAGTCTGCTTATTTGATGGACACATTTTTAACACCTGTTGTAAACAGGGGCGTCGCCATGTACTTCTTTCCATGATTGCCAGGATTGAAGGAGGCTTTATATCCGTCTTCGAAGCTTTACAATATAGTGCTATTCTATTATGATTATATTGTGATTGCAAGACCATGACATGGGCATTCGGGAGAAAAGAACAGAGGGAAAAATACACTAACCACTTCAGCGGAGACAAAAATGAATGCGCCCCTCGGCGTAACGATGTCGTGCTTTCTGCGTTTGAAGAGGGGTGACAGCCTCCTTATAATATTAATAGAAAACATTTGGAAGTGTACTTCCAACTCAAATTAAAGTGCACTATAGGTCCAGGCATGACACAGAGATAACATGTAAATGAAACTTTTTTAGTCATTACACCTGAACCAGGAGAGATAGAGCAAAACAATTTCGGCAATTGGAATTATCGCAGCAAGCCGAATCAAATGCTATATAATGATATACCACGTTCAATTCAAAATTTGACCTGACACAGGTCAACGGTTTGACCAAACTTGACCAGGTATAGTCATGACGTATACAATATGACTTGCAGTGACCATACAAACATTTCGGTGACTTAACCTTTTTCCAACAGGGGGGGCAGATTCTGCCCACTCCTCAGCTTTTTGCACAGTATCTCCGAAACGGTTTGAGATAGGCTCTTGAAATTATGTGACTTTTCTTACTTTTGGTGATTTTTGGGGGATTTTATCCAGAAGCCGAGCATTGTCGCCTGCGTTGCGTCTGTCCTACAATAAAGCTTTCAGTTGTGAATTGGCGGAATTCAATTAAAATTGACATCTCTAGTCATTAACAAAACGCATAGCAAAAGCCTGTCGAAGTAGCGTTTGAACTGGGATCCGTGTCGGCTATGAAATGGTTATCTTTTAAAAATATTATATGAGGCAATCTGTTCAAGTAACCAAGTCCAATGCATTATTTCAGCACATTTTTTTTCGCTTATATGAGCAGATTCAAATTACCTCCTGGGAATGAAAGCCTTTCAGACACGTTGTTTAGATTGCATGAATCCTCTCAAACGTATGCTGTGCTGCAGTGGGACACCTTGTATTGATACTATTTTGCCATCTCCAGGAACGACATAATTGTGTGGGTTAGTGGTGCTGTTTGGATAAGTTATACTTATTTCAATTATTGATAAATCCGCGACTTCTTTGTAAATTTTAAGGGTTCACAGGGGGCGGACGCAGACCGGAGTTTTGGGGGAAGGCAAACCCATGTCTGCCTCTCCTCTTGGGGGATCAAATATTTTTTTTGCTCTACAGACCTAGTGTAAACACCTTTTTCAGTGCTCGACAGACCTAGTATAAGCTACCTCTCCAAGTACATGACCGCTCTCCGGGGTGGGGGGGGGGTTGTGGGAGAATTTTCTCTTTTTTCTAGACATGGTGGTGTCAAATTGAAATATGTTTGGTCGTCTCGCCCCAGTTGGAAAAATTATTCCAATAAACCATATCTTGGATTCTTATATCTGCTATAAACTCAAGGCTTGTTTCCCCCTTATGCACGTTCTTTTGCCACCACAAACAACTTCTGTGGCAGAGTAAATGCCATTTTGGAACTGAGTCTCGTTAAGATACGGTAGTACAGCGGTCTGTAGTTCATATCACTTTTATGTTTATAATGAAACAGCCCATGTACACGAATGAGTTTATTCGCAATCGTCCCCGATCAGGCAAGGTTGTTCGTGGTTGCACGTCGAGCACAGTGCAGGACTAAAATACACAGGTTAAAAGGGTAAAGATAGTTAAAATCAACGCATACCTGCAACTTAAGCAAGAACCAGAAATCACTCAGTGTTCTGCAAATAAGCCCTTAAAATGTGTTTGAATACTATCTGGCTCGAGGCATTGCGAACGTTAGGCGATAGTGCGCTACATTTGGTTGTGCAAACACTTAATAATCTCCTTTTGCTAGCTTAAGTTCTCGAACACACAGGTCGAAGTTTGTGAACTAGTCTCGTGCTATGGTGGTGTTCGGCATACATAAACAGATTTCTCAGGTCGGTCGGATCGTCTGTGATAATGCATTGTACAGTACACAAATAGCGAGATTATACAAGTGTTGTTTTATGGCATTCAGTAGGTTTTACCACAACCCAGTTAAGTCAGAACCACAATTAAACTATGGTGATGGTCCAGGGCCTCTTACGAAAATCCGAGAGCTTTTGGTGCCAGGTGCTTTAGCATAAATTACCCAAGACAAGGATTGAAACACGTGAGTTTTAATTGTCATAACCAGGAACAAGGCAATAATAGCGCGTTCGTTACATTTTCTGAAGTCATTTATCTTGCGTATTTTCAAGGCCAGTAGGCATTTTCTGAAAAAAAGTCTGGCACCAAAGGCTCTCAGATTTTTGCAAGAGGGCCTGGACTATCCCCTATGTCGCAGCTCATCTTACCAATAATCTATACATTTACGTCCGTGCAAGACACTGCTTCAATTTACATTAACAATTTTACGCAATAATTAAAACACTTTACACGTGTGTAACCCCCCTGCGTCTGACTCAGGGTATATCTCAGATCAATACATGGATAGAAGCGGAGTGAGGCCCACTTTTACAAGCAGCGCTGAGGCGTTTTTAAATGTGATTACACATACACATGGAAAGAAAGCATCACATAGGCGGATACTGTATTATCACAACGGAGTGCTATGGAAATAGCAACTCTTATCTATACTGATGCCTCGGACTCATTCTCTGTGTGCTGTCCTTCTCGCTCGGCAACCTCCTCTGCATCTCCACATAACCTGTTGGCCTTCTTCAGCATGTGAACAATGTTGAGTACGGATATTCCGAGCATGAGACCGAGGTTGCCGCCGAAGTCAGTCACCATTTCCCAGACAGTGTAGGCCAGCCTTTCCTCCAGCACCTGCATCATCACGTTATCCAGTGTAACAGAAAGCATGATATTATGTTTGTTGGATCCAGCAGTATAGTTTGAATACTGCACTGAAGCCGATACCATTCTTTGCACACAAGGCCGTGGACATGAAGAGCAGTTGTTGCCCGATATATAACGTGCTAAAGGCAGTGTTCTAAGCGTGCAGGGTGGTAGCTTGCTGGGTGGATCAAAAGACCATATGCTGTTGAGCTGACATCCGAAAACATTCTGGGAGAGGTTGGCGAGGCAAGAGTGCAAACAGGAGGCTTCACTATAGAATGGGTCAGCCTCACAGGGCCGTTTGGCGCGATTCACAGCTGAAATCTGCTCAAAATTAACCTTGACTTCAGCCATGTTAGATGACATAGGATAAACAAACTTATACGTGCCAAGTTCTGGTTCCTGAGTTGCAGCCCAACCAAACAGCCTAGGGCTAGATGAATGAATGAATACTTTAAAAAATTCATACTCCGTTGCAAAATGCCAAATGCCCTCAGCCATGTTACGCAATGTCATCCATTTATCATAATAATTCATAATGTCGTGGTCGAATGAAAAGTTCATTTTTTGAAACTGCGTCTCATTGACAGACAGTGTGACACTGCCCTCATTTTTCTCCGGTTTTGTCTGGTTCATTCCAACCGCACTGTCCGTTTCTGCGGTTCCAGCCTTTGTCTGGTTTTCGCCCATCGTAACAAAACGTGCATGCGGATCGTACTCGTAGAATCCATAGCCAGGATAAAATTTCATTTGATATTGCTTGCCCGGAAAGCCCATCAACTCGATCCATATTATCCCTTGGCTCCAAGAATACAATATCTGAGCGGTGTAGCATGTTTCCATGTTTGGTGCGATGATGCGATGCCATTTCAAATACTGTCGCATGGGATAAACGCCGTCATACCGCGAGCTGACAATAAACTCTTCTTGCTTTAGACTTCCTGCTTCCAGTAACTTGTCCCATGTAAGGTTCGCCACAAGAAAGTACAATGGGGAAAATGTAAGGTATATATTCCTCAAAGCTCCATACGGATCGTAAGTAAAAAAATGTTCAAAGTGTGTGTTTTTATCAAAATACAGGTTTGAAATGTTTTCCGTTTGAAGATTAAAATTGTCGGCTATCAGGTGACTAAGTCTACCCATGTGAACTAGTTCATGACAAATGGTAACGTTCGGAAATGTAGCAGGCTGATACGACACTGATGTAGAGACAGGTTCCGACTGGTACAGTTTTATCTTGAGGGCGCAGAGTGCTAGAAGGCCTACCACGCACAGGAGTTCAGCCAGTGAATACAGTGATCGGAGAGCGCGGGCTGGAGTCATTGCTGTTGAATGGAATATCCTGTTGACCGCTTATACACAGATATCTCACTCAGTGTATGATGGGCTCTCCTCAGCTTGATAATATCCTGTGGTTTCTACAATCACTGTTATATAAGCTCTATATCAGGCTTTGCTGAGGTCGATCTTCGGTGACGTTTCTGCCTTCCTGAAAAGAATCAATCTCGGGAAGAAGCTTTGCACCGCTGCAGTGAACGATGAGCACTGAGGCGTGAAACACTTCTCGTCCTCACTTTTGAAGACTGTCTCCCAACCCCATCCCCAGAGCTCTCAGCGAGAGGGTCGGACACACTACAATGCTTTGCAATTACTATTATTGGACAAAACACCTCACGGTAAGTACAGCTTAAAGGAGAAAGAGGTGCTTACATGGATTAGTTTCACACAACACGTTACGGCCAAATGACGGAGTGGAGACCCGATACGGTGCTTTTCCGGATCCACCGGCTGAAGTATGGTGGAGCGAATGTGCAGGGGCGGGGAAACAGCTTATAAGCCTTGTAGAAACAATGATGCTTGTATTTTGTTATGTACCTGCTATTTTGTGTTCATTTTGCACTCGACGAGAGATATTCTGCCCTGCATGCAAAAGCGTCGTAAAAAGGGGAGACAGAGGTCTGGGCTGCAATGTTTCATGTAAAAGTTTTTCGATTTTAGCCAAATTATGAAATACAAAATGTATAATCGGCTAGTGCAAACGTCAATGGTGAGCCCAAGGTCGACGATAGTTTCGTTCTAGACTGGAAGGTTTTTGTCAGTAGCATGATTAACACGCCCGGTGGAGGTGGTCCTAAATTATTTCCCACATATTTTCCGAGGTACGAGGTCCGAGGTAGGCAGAGAACGTTCGCCGGCGGAAAACGCCACTTGGCCAAATTTGGATAATTTATGAGCGCGTCGATTGATGAAGGAATTGTGAAAAGCGATCAATACTTTTCACGTGTACGATTAAGTCAGACCTATATTTTGAGACCGTCGCAAACGTGCGGTCGCACCAGTTTGCCTGCACTGTAGACCGAATAGTGACGTCATAAGGTCATACAATCAGGTTATATGTTAAATTCAACCAGTTTGAAGGTCAAGGTCAAAGGTCAAAGATCCAGACCATTGACACCAGTATACCGGTCAAATCACATCATGCAGTATGATGTTTGTTATGATACGACTTCATAAATAAACTTTAAACCCTTTCTAAGGTCATACTCCCATTTCTCACCTAAAAGTTGCTATAGTGGCAGTTATATTGTTAATTATTTGGAATATGCCATATAATTACGTCAGAGGTCATTGGCCTTGAACTACAAAGCTCGGCTATCGGGTGCGATCTCGCCTCTACGATTGTCGTCCGCATTTTGTTGCATTCCCGGCTTTTTCCCGCATAATCACGGAATTTTCCATTAGGTCTCCAGCACGACCCAAATTCGACCTCATTTGACTTAGGTCAATTAACTTTGAAATAAATCCTCTAGCAGGCCCTTTTCGAACCATTTCAGTTATTGATATCTCAGGGAAGGGCATTTTAGGAACCACCCACACTCTCCACGGTTCGTTTACGCCACACGTCTCTCCACTGGATAATTTAATACTGACTGTGCTCCTCACCTTTTGCTTTGCCGGTGGCAAAGCTAATGCCAAAAATGTTAGGGTGGGTTACAAGCCGGAAAAGGTCCAATCTTACCAACATAGTTGGGAAAAATTTCCGAAAGTCTAAGAGATGCATACTTTTTCATCATCTGTACGTTGTCTTCAAATGTGAAGCACATGACCATTGAGCTGCAAATCTGCTATTTTACTGGTGTTGAATCGAAAACTTATGCCCACATGCTGATGCTGACGTTGAAAGTTATAGTTTTGTTCATAGAGATCTACTATAACTAGAGCGGACAGCACACCTGTGCGGACGTCAAAATTGAACGTTTTGTTAGTACAAATCTGGGCTTCTGTGGGGAAGCTCGTGACGTTTTACTGAAACACCTCTCTGCCAAGCGTCTGAAAACTTCTGGTTACCAAATAAGTTCTAAAGTTCGTTAAAAAGTTGCGGTTCTGTAGCATATAGGTGATGCTCCTGGAACAGGTTTGAAAATTTAAAATGTCCGTATTTATTTCATTTTCACTACATAGAATAATGAGGCCACTGAAAAACACGATGACTTTTTACATGTCGTCTTCCGGCAAGGTTGGATCTTGTAATAGATAAGATAGGATTAGCCAATGGTAAAGATCAAGGACTGGTGTGCTTATCATAAGTTTGATGCTTTTGACGATGGTCCTATTCTTAACACATTAAAATTTCAATCATCTATTGAAGAACACTAGGCGCTCAGACTTACTCATATAGGAATACATAGGGTCTTCTAGGCTCCAACAGCGTTGAAATTCACTGTGACTTTTAGCCAGGTCGGATGCCCAACTTAGATAAGTATCAAAATTAAACACTTCTAGCGGCGGCGGGCTTCGGCATCCATTTCATTTATCGTGCAAGCTTTCATGCTTAATTACTTGAACTTATCGAGTCGGCTCCATCTAGTAGATGCGCAGCTATCTGCTGCCTTGGATTTACATCGTTCCCGTGCACCTCATGCTCCATGCACCACAAGCCACCCATTAATCAAGGAGGGAGTCAGGGTTGACATGAGGATCCATACATTCAGGTTATTTCCAGTGCTTTCCGGACTCTAGCTGTATATATGTATGTATATTTATATATATTTTTTTTTTTTATATATGTGGATTACAAGACTTTCAGAGGTGTTCGCTTGTAATATTTACTCCATGGCTGAGGTTCTTCCTTGGAGGTGCGTCTGATATTTCTGTTAATGCTCACTCCTCGGACAACGTTGCATACTCAAATATTAGGTGCTCCAATGTTTCATCACCGCTTTGACAGAGGGGGGCACACCTGGTTCTCCTGAGTGTGTCTCCTTATAATGCTAGTCGCAACCCAGGATTGTCCAGTCAGCAGATTTATCTTCGTGAGTGTTGCTTGTCTTCCAATGCTGCTGTATCGACTTGCAGGCCAGAAGAGTTCAGGAGCTGCATTTTGCATTCAGGAATGCATTTTCTTCGGTTACTAGTCTGGGCAACCAGTGAAGACCCATGGGCTTGTTTCCGGCTTCCAAGGTTTCAGTCAGTGCATAGCTCGCTAATGCCTGCTGGGCCATCTTGCTCCAGCGTTCGATAATAACGCTCAGGTTCTGTTCCCCTAGCTCAGCAGTAATATTTGGAAGCTGCTGCCCTTCTAGTTTTCTGTTCCACTGTTGGACAAGGCTGGTTCTCCGATCATCATTAACGGCTCCATGTAGTATCACATAGTAGGTATGTGATTTCATGTTCCTTTGCTGCACGGAGAAGGAATCCGATAAACTACAATGTGATTTTCACAATGAATACCCGGCATGATGGCGCCCCCAGCATGGTGTACACCACAGTCTTCTGTGTCCTTGATGGTAGTCCTTGCATTAGCGGATGTATCCGTAATATCATGCCTTCTAGAAACAACATGTCTGTCATGCTCGTCTGATTAACTACCAGGCTGTAGCTCAGTATTGGCTCCGCATATATTTTCCTTGTGGTATAGAGAGTGAGGGGGCTCGTTCTTCTAATACTCAATCCATGGTCAAATCTTGCATAAAATGTTCTCCTGGCTCGGTTCATGGAATTTTCGATCCGTTTTTTGGCTACCACTCGAGGGGACATGGCGATGCCTAGATGGAAGTATTCGGCTGCTTTATCAATAACCTCTTCTCCCAGTCTCCACTCATTGCGCGAGCCAGTTACATAATCGAGGATCCTGCTTTTTGCCTAATAGAATGTTTTTCATAAAATGCTTGGTAGAATGATTGTCACTTCTTTCACAGCTTAGGCCAAACTGAGAAATTTGACCAGCGCTTTAATACAGCTTAATTCAACAAACGGTTGCTATGAAAACGATCTAATGTACCACTAATCCTCGCAATGAATAATGGCTTTCTCTGCCAAAATTATTTAGTGGTGGGCTAGATCCAGAGGCTCTCGTTGAAATTAGCACGTGATTCTCCAATTAACCTGACCAAGATTTGTACCAACCAAACTTTCAATTTTGACGTCGGGGTATTGAGGTTTTGTTTAGGATGTCCGCTCTAGTTATAGTAGATCTCTATGGTTTTGTTCATTTTACTTTATTAGATTCCTCACATCATTTTGCTTTCTCCTCAACTCCCCCGTCCTCCCGAAAAAAGAGTTAGAAAATTTCTTTCGAAAGAGATACGACTCCAACGCGGCCAAACTCAGGGCTGATTCAGAAAACCAGCAGCTGCCTTTTTTACTTCTAATTAGCTCAATGTCGGAATAGGTTTATTTTAACAAATAAACTGAAGGAATTAGCAGTGGTTTTTGCAAAATTGGCGTAACAAAACAGGACGGCCAGGGGAGCAGAAGACTGAGCTTTGAAGACAAAAGAATCTAACATCGAGTGGAATAAAATATGACAAAACATAGATATTCAAAAACACCTTGACTGATAGGAACCATTTTGTAATATCCTCAGGCTTATGGAATATAATTCTGCCCCCGACAATGAAGGGCTACGTCACGACTACATTTGTTGAACACCATGCCGGTTGCCGACTAGGGTGGCGCGCAGCCTAACGTCTGACATCACTCATTACACCGATTCCAATAATTATTGTCATCATATTTCTTAGCAGAGATGGATTGGGAAAGATTTCGTGTATTGTTGTAAGCTAGTTTCACAGCTTGAAATTCCTTAGCAAATGCCTGGTGGAGGACTGAGCTTTATTGTCCGTATACAGGCAGTATTTATATCTACCAGGGGATGTCCTCAAACCATTACACATCGTGTTTTCAAATAAGCAGCTGAAACAATTTTAGTTACTCGTTTAGATCCTCTTTGGGGCTTATGTGCAAAATCAGATTGTGCTGGTACCCTCTATCTGGCAGTTATAGTACTTGAATGTTTAGGGGACCGTTCATGAATTACGTCACGCTTGTTCGATGTGTCACACTTGGTGTTTTTAACACTCTCCCCTACGTCACGGCACATCACGTTTCGGCTAACCCCCCCGGAGGTGATGTAATATATGAAAAAGTTACGGCCCCTATTTCTGATGCGCTTTAGCCCCCGCCACCCCGCGGCATGTGCTGTCATTTTTGACGTCCAAGACGTTTCTTTTTAACTTTTTCAAGTCTAATTTTTTTGGTGCACCTCTTCAACGATTGGTTGAAATATCCGAGGGCATTGGAGAGCGACCAGTGAGCTTTTCGTTGACTGGTTCTGTCAGGAATAGAAAATCTGAGAACATAAAATTATATTTATACATGTTTTGGACGTTGTGATATATGAAAGATATTCACGCTGACCTAGTATAATCGTGTTTCATATCAATCGAGGGCCTTTGAAAGATAAAAACAATTAAATCAAAATAGAATATATCTGAATTCAGTGCGAAGTTATTGAAAAAATCACAACTACACGCTCATTTGACCCCACATGACTTTTGAGAGGGCAGATAGTTAAATGTTCAACTTCAAAGTCAGGATCGTGCCAACCAGGTATGCAGATTTTCAAGTAATATTTACCCACAAATTCTTTCTATCTTTTACCACAGGCTTCTAATGGGATCACAAGACATCTGAACTCATCCCAGGTTCTTGATCTGACATGACCTATCCTAAGACCTTTGATCAGAGACGTGAACTTGATCAGAGGTAATGTGCTGCAAGTTACAAATGTTCTGTGCCTCTTCGCTTCTGCTTCATTTGGAAAAACTAGGGGGACTATTTTCGACCCCTCCACACGACACGGTACGTGTTAACACTGGTCGAAATTTGATACTGATAAATTCAAACACGAGTGCTGGTTTATCATTGATGTGAAGAGCCAATATAATACAGTTTAATAGCCTTTAGTGTCTTGGATATCATATAATGTAATAACATATCGGGTCCTGGAAACCCTGCAATAGGTTTCCAGAGCTTCAAAACTCTTTCACCCGAGGAAAGGAAGATGGAGGTGTGTCGGACCCCGAGTCCCCGTGGGAATGCGAGACATCCAGTTTTTTTTGGCGTGGTGCGTCCTCGCTCATTCCATCCAGAAGTGACTATCAGCTGCTGTAGTCGCAGCTTTGTTCACCCCTCACCATGTATAGAAGCCATTTCTTTGGAATCGCCTTCCATTTAAAGGCACTGAGCTCTTGCATGGGATATTTTCTTCCTAGTCGGCAAATGAGCCAATCCAAGGTCCAGACTTTTTATTTTACCACCTCACGTGTGTTCAGTCTGTGGCCTGTTTCACGTATGGTCGGTTTGTTGTAGCGATGTTATTCGGCTCCTGCTCAGGGATTAAAAATATCTTGGGAATTACGAAACTTCACCAGCCCATCTGCTTCCAGAGTTCCCGATTTTAGTCCATCTTTAGATGTTATATTCTCCCGAACTAATCCCAAGCCAACATATACCTCATACCCAAATCCATACAGCTCAGAAGCAAACGCATTCATGTTAAACGCTTTGCAAGTAAATAGTGATCTTGTTTTCCGTCTCATAAAATTCTCTATGATCCTATTGACGGTCAAAATGATGGAAATAAGGCTGCTATACCGTTCTACGTAAATTAATCTATGGCATACCGTAATTTTGGAAGATTGTTTACATGGCGAAACGAAAGTATAGACGAAATCATAGTATAGACGAAAGTATAGTTTTATCATGTTAGCGTGAACAACTAGAAGGAAAATCACACACAGGAGTTTAGCCAGTGAATACAGTTCTCGAAGGACACGTTTTGGACCTATTTCCGTCCAACCAAATATTATGTGTAACGCTGGATAGTGCAAAATCAGTCTTCAAAAAAAAAACGGCGGCGCGTGGTGACGTTACACACTTAACCCTTGCCCCGGTGGCGGGTACGAGCCACCTTCGCCCTGGTGGGGGGGGCTAAAAAAGACCCCCCCACGATCTCAAAAACTAAGAGAGCTAGAAAAAGCGCAAAACGGCAATCGAAAGCTCTTCGAAAATGATATCGAAAATACTTCAGTCATTTTTCTTGTCAGGTCAATATCAAGGTCACCAGAGGTCAAAATAGGTCAAAATCGCTAATATGAGGTGTACTAAGAAAACCTCCTATATCTCAGAAACTATGATAGCTAGAAAAATTTTTCTAACACCATTCGAAAGCTCTTGAGATGCGCTTTCATTACAGTGGCATTCATTTTCGTGTCAGGTCAAAGCCTAGGGAGCTACAGGTCACTAAATATTGGGCATATTCTTGGGAATGTCCATAGCCACCCATGCATAAGGGCGTTTACTTTTTCGCTAATAGCTTCCAAACCAAACAAGATACAGCCATAGTTTATGCACCATTGCAATCCTCTCGTCAATACGAATCGAATGATATATGATATTGCTATGCCAGGTCAAATTTAAGAATTTGACCTGACCCAGGTCAACGGTCTGACCCAACTTGACCTGGTATAGTCATGATGTATATCATTTGACTTCCAGTGACTATAAAAACACTTTGGTGACAAAATAAAAGCTCTATCTTACAAAATTTATAGAGAAAAAACACCAAAAAATGCTTATTTGACCTAAGGTGACCTTTTAAAGGTCACAAGTCAAAAATTTTGGTATCAGCTTCAGAAATGGGCTAAGAGCAAGTCGTAACCGATGTTTGAAGTTGATTCCATCCATACTTACTGAGAAAAGCTCATTTCGTGATTTTCCCCATGCATTGTCAATGGGGAGGTCATGCTCTGCACATGACCTTAGGTCACCAATATCAAAAATCTCGGAACAAATGTTGTAGCTCCTGGTGGGCCCAAGATGTGGTATGAGTTTCAACTTGATCGATTAACCCTTCTTTTAGTTATGCCGTCCTAAGTATTTTTTTAGGTGAGGTCACTTCACCTGACCTGGTGACCTGACCTGATATGACCTTGAGCCAAAATTTTCAGGAAAGATGTAAAAATGATGAAGGAACAGCTAGACCAAGTTTGGCGGCAGCTGCGCGCCGCCGTTTTTTGGTCACTTCGGAAAAACCCGAGGGGGGTCTAAAAAGACCCCCCCACCCGGGCGAATGTTAAATAAACAAATGACACCCAGCCCCACGGTAAACCCTTAGATAAAACGAATGAGACATCCCTTTTTGGTGGACTGATAGTTATTTGTTAGTATTGCATCCAGTGATTTGTCGCCAATAACCTTTAACCAGTGTCATTTCCGAAAGAAACACGCGCCTTATTTTAAAGACCATTTCTGGCGCCACTTTCTGGCATCAAGACAATATGTACCTGGGTAGTCACAACACCATTAAGGGTGTCAGGCATTTTAATGGATGTAACTCGTCCCCCAAATGTTGAATTTGACTCTTTTTGTGGGGTGTCGGCAGGTTGTCTGACTATTTCAAGAAAGGTGTTCGACTCCTTTCGTGGGGTGTATGAAGGATGGCGGACTCTTTCAAGGTGTCCGACTCTTTGCACTTAAAGTGCGAGTGGTCACGGCATTGTTTGTAGAGACGTTTACCTCTTACTGGAGAGTCTGACTCTTCTGTGACGTCACACCACGTTCTATTTCCGTCATTTTGGCTGCAATTCGGCGCGAAACTGCCTCATTCTGTGTGCAGGAGCAATGGGAACAGAATAAGGCAAGTGAAGATAAAATGGTATGCAATGCATTGTACGATTGATAGACTAATGCATTGGTGTATGCACATTGCACGCTTACTTGCCTTCAAATTAAGAGAGATTATCGCGTATATCATACAAGTCTGCTTATTTGATGGATACATTTTTAACACCTGTTGTAAACAGGGGCGTCGCCATAGATTTCTTTCCATGATTGCCAGGAATGAAGGAGGCTTTATATCCGTGTTCGAAGCTTTACAAGATAATGCTATTCTATTATGATTATATTGTGATTGCAAGACCGTGACATGGGCATTCGGAAAAAAACAGAGGAAAAAATACACTAACCACTTCAGCGGAGACAAAAATGAATGCGCCCCTCGGCGTAACGATGTCGTGCTTTCTACATTAGAAGAGGGGTGACAGCCTCCTTATAATATTTATAGAAAATATTTGAAAGTGTGTTTCAACTCAAATCAAAGTGCACTAGAGGTCAAGGCATGACACAGAGATAACATATAAATGAACGTTTTTTAGTCATTACACCTGAACTAGGAGAGATAGAGCAAGACAATTTCGGCAATTGGAATTATCGCAGCAAGCCGAATCAAATGATATATAATGATATACCACGTCCAGTTCAAAATTTGACCTGACTCAGGTCAACGGTTTGACCAAACTTGACCAGGTATAGTCATGACGCATAAAATTTGACTTGCAGTGACCATACAAACATTTCGGTGACTTAACCTTTTTGCAGAAGGGGGGGCAGATTCTGCCCACTCCTCAGCTTCTTGCACAGTATCTCCGAAACGGTTTGAGATAGGGTCTTGAAAATTTGTGACTTTTCTTACTTTTGGTGATTTTTGGGGGATTTTATCCAGAAGCCGAGCATTGTCACCTGCGTTGCGTCTGTCCTACAATAAAGCTTTCAGTTACGAATTGGAGGAATTTAAATTAAAATCGACACATCTAGTCATTAACAAAATAGCAAAAGCCTGTCGAAGTAGCGTTTGAACTGGGATCCGTGTCGGCTCTGAAATGGTTATCATTTAAAAATATCATATGAGGCAATCTGTTCAAGTAACCAGGGCCAATACATTATTTCAGCACAACATTTTTTTCGCTTATATGAGCAGATTCAAATTACCTCCTGGGAATGAAGCCTTTCAGACACGTTGTTTAGATTGCGTGAATCCTCTCAAACGTATGCTGTGCTGCACTGGGACACCTTGTATTGATACTATTTTTCCATCTCCAGGAACGAAATAATTGTGTGAGGTAGTGGTGCTGTTTGGATAAGTTATACTTATTTCAATTATTGATAAATTCGCGACTTCTTTGTAAATTTTAAGGGTTCACAGGTGGCTGACGCAGACCGGAGTTTTTGGGGAGGGCAAACCCATGTCTGCCTCTCCTCTTGGTGGAGCGAACATTTTTTGCTCTACAGACATAGTGTAAACACCTTTTTCAGTGCTCGACAGACCTAGTATAAGCTAACTCTCCAATTACATGACCGCTCTCCGGGGTGGGGGGGGGTTGTGGGAGAAAATATTGTTTGCTCTACAGACATAGTGTAAACACTTTTTTTCAAAAAATTTCCCCGGCGTTTTGGGGGCGGCAAAAGATAGTGTGGCCCCCTCCAGCGCTTTTGGGGGGGGCATTGCCGGAATAGCCCCACCTGCGTCCGCCAATGGGGGTTCAAGGCTAAATAATCCATCACTAATAAGTTCATTTGCCCTCGTCTCCCTCGAAACAATGGCTCTTCTTCTATCACTTTTAATGACTGTTATTTTTCATTTATATAAATTGTTTCCAAGTTGTTGCCAGTTTAGGTCTAGGAGTCAGAGTCCCACTAGCTTCATCAAGGTCCTTCTCACAGAGACATCGAACGAGCAACTCCCACGATGAAGGGTTAATTAAGGAGCCAAAGTAGAACATCTCACAAAGCATAAGGACGGCCGCCTACCTCAGGTCACCCTCCTACCAGTCAGATGCCAGCTGACCTACGGTATTTACGGTACCTACCAGCTGCCAGTTGAACTAAATTATTTTGCCAGAAGTTGCAAAAATGTCGGGTTAGTGGTATATGAACTACGGTGGCGCTGCACGATGGTGTTTTTTACTACCTGTGGAAGCCGGACGAGCCCGGTTGCCCCCCCATTCCCTCGTGTGGACGAGTGTTAATTCTCATAAACTCTGAAACTGGCACGATGAAAATTTCATAAAGACAATGCAATATCATTGCAAGCAACTGATTCCAAAAGCAATCGCTTTGTGTGCGGTGTTAAACATAAGGCTGCACCCATGCAGCGGTAAAAAACCCTACGTTAGGTGCTAAGAACTTGGAATTTTTAGCAAGAACGTATTTAAAAAAAAATTATCAAAAGATGATTTATGAAGCAAAGTATTGAGGTGGCAAAAAGGTTAATTTCAGCTGCGAACAAGTCAAGCCAGGTCACAAAACAAAAGGTCAAATGGTTTAATAGCAAATTTTTTTATTTAAAAATTTATTTTCAAATAATGTATGGTTCAAGACAAGTTTAATGATATACAAAACTTGTTAATCAGGCAATGCGTGTTTTAGTTATGAAGCATCAAAGATGAGTCTACAAGGTGACCTCCCGAAAATGCCTCGGGCTCAAACTCGGTCACCGTTGGTTGGAGGGGAATAAGATTCTCACAGGCGTGTTCCTGGCCCAGAACTACCCCGGAGACAAAGTTTCAGACTTTTTCTAGACATGGTGGTGTCAAATTGAAATATGTTTGGTCGTTTCGCCCCAATTGGAAAAATTATTCCAATAAACCATATCTTGGATTCTTATATCTGCTATAAACTCAGGGCTCGTTTCCACCTTATGCACGTTCTTTTGCCACCACAAACAACATCTGTGGCAAAGTGAATGCCATTTTGGAACTGAGTCTCGTTAAGATACGGTAGTACAGCGGTCTGTAGTTCATATCACTTTTATGTTTATAATGGAACAGCCTATGTACACGAATGAGTTTATTCGCAATCATCCCCGATCAGGCAAGGTTTTTCGTGGTTGCACGTCGAGCACAGTACAGGACTAAAATACACAGGTTAAAAAGGTAAAGATAGTTAAAATCCAGGCATATCTGCAACTTAAGCAAGAACCAGAAATCACTCAGTGTTCTGCAAATAAGCTCTTAAAATGTGTTTGAATACTATCTGGCTCGAGGCATTGCGAACGTTGGGCGGTAGTGCGCTACATTTGGTTGTGTCAACACTTAATAATCTCCTTTTGTCAGCTTAAGTTCTCGCACGCGCAGGTCGAAGTTTGTAAACTTGTCTTGTGCTATGGTGGTGTTCGGCATATATAAACCGATTTATCAGGTCGCTCGGATCTTCTGTGATAATGCATGTACAGTACACAAACAGCGAGATTACACAAGTATTGTTTTATGGCATTCAGTAGGTTTTACCACAACCCAATTAAATCAGAACCACAATTAAACTATGTCTCAGCTCATCTTGCCAATAATCTATATATTTACGTGCGTGCAAGACACTGCTTCAATTTACATTAACAATTTTACGCAATAAGCATAAGACTTTACACGTGTAACCCCCTGCGTCTGACTCAGGGTATATCTCAGATCAATACATGGATAGAAGCGGAGTGAGGACCACTTATACAAGCAGTGCTGGTGCGCTTTTAAATGTGATTACACATACACATGGAAAGAAAGCATCACATAGGCGGATACTGTATTATCAAAACGGAGTGCTATGGAAATAGCAACTCTTATCTATACTGATGCCTTGGACTCATTCTCTGTATGCTGTCCTTCTCGCTCGACAATCGCCTCTGCATCTCTACATAACCTGTTGGCCTTCTTCAGCATTTGAACAATGTTGAGTACGGATATTCCGAGCATGAGACCGAGGTTGCCGCCGAAGTCAGTCACCATTTCCCAGACAGTGTAGGCCAGCCTTTCCTCCAGCACCTGCATCATCACGTTGTCCAGTGTAACCTTCGCTATCATCTTATGTTTTAGGCGGTGACACATTACGGTTGGTGTACTGCTTTGTGCCGAATATAATTCTTTGTATACAGTGTCGTGGACATGAAGAGCAGTTGGGAACAGATTCAAGGTGGAAAGGAAATGTTCTAACCGTGCAGGGTGGTAGCTTGCTGGGCTGGGCAGAAGGCCATATGCCATGGAGTTGACAGCTGGCACTCTCCTGTAAGAAGTTGACGTAGCATGAGTGTAAGCAGGAGGCTTCGTCGTAGGCTGGGTCAGACTCACAGGGCTGTTTAGCTCGATTCACTGCTGAAATCTGCTCAAAATGAACCTTAATATCAGTTATTTCATACCAATCACGAACAGAAAAAACCGTATGTGCCAAGTAGTGGTTCCCGACCTTTAGGCAGAGGAAGCAGCATAGCGCTAGATGAGTGAATGGTTAGGTAAAATCCTTCTACCATATTTAAAAAACGCATAGTGCCCTCAGACATAATACGCAACATCATCCATTGATCGTTATACTTCATCATGTCAGGGTCGAATGAAATGTTCGGCATTCCAAACTCATTGTCATCGAAAGACCTTGTGACACTATCGTCATTGTTCTCCGGGTTTGTCTGGTTCATTCCAATCTGACTGTCCGTTCCTGCGGTTTCAGCCCTTTTCTGATCTTCGCCTTTCGTAACTAGATGTGCAGCCGGAGGGTGTTCTGAGAATTCATAGCCAGAATAATATTTCATATCATATTGCTTGGCCGGAGAGCCTACCAAATGGATAAATAACTTTCCATTGTTCGACGAATTCTGTATCTCACACGTGTAGCATGTTGCATAGATATGTGGTGAGAAGATGCGATGCCATCTGACATCCGGTCGAAGAATAACCACTACGGAGATACTGCGAGTAGATGATAATCTCTTCTGGCTTTAGCCGTCCTGCTTCCAGTACCTGTGCTATTGTAAAATCCACCAGAAGAGGGGACAGCAGTTCAAATACCTTAGATATTGATCCATACGGCTCGTCAGTAAAAAAACGTTTAAAGTGTGTATATTTATCAAAATAAGGGTAGGACATGTTTTCCGTTAGAACGTTAAATCGGTCGGCAATCAGGTGACTAAGTCTACCCATGTGAACTAGATCATGACAAATGGTAACGTTCGGAAATATAGCTGGCTGATACGACACGGATGTAGAGACAGGTTCCGACTGGTACAGTTTTATCTTGAGGGCGCAGAGTGCTAGAAGACCTACCACGCACAGGAGTTCAGCCAGTGAATACAGTGATCGGAGAGCGCGGGCTGGAGTCATTGCTGTTGAATCGAGTATCCTGTTGATTGCTTATAAACACAAATCTTACTCAGTGTATGATGGGCTCTCCTCAGCTTGATAATATCCTGTGGTTTCTACAATCACTGTTATATAAGCTCTATATCAGGCTCTGCTGACGTCGATCTTCGGTGGCGTTTCTGCCTTCCTGAAATGTATCAATCTCGAGAAGAAGCTTTGCACCGCTGCAGTGAACGATGAGCACTGAGGCGTGAACGCTTCTCGTCCTCTCTTTTGAAGATTGTCCCCAAACCCCATCCCCAGACCTTTCAGCGAGAGGGCTGGACACGGTACAATGCTTTGCAATTACTATAATTGTTCAAAACACCTCACGGTAAGTACAGCTTAAAGGACAAAGAGGCGCTTACATGGATTAGTTTCCCACAACACGTTACGGCCAAATGACTGAGTGGAGACCCGGTACGGTGCTTTTCCGGATCCACCGGCTGAAGTATGGTGGAGCGAATGTGCAGGGGCGGGGAAACAGCTTATAAGCCTTGTAGAAACAATGATGCTTGTATTTGGTTATTTACGTGCTATTTTGTGTTCATTTTGCACTCGACGGGAGACATTCTGCTCTACAATGAAACGTGTCGGTAACAAGGAGAGACAGAGTTCTGGGCTGCAATTTTTCAGGTAAAAGTTTCTCGATTTTAACCAAATTATGAAATACAAAATGTATAATACGCCAGTGCGAACGGCAATGGTGAGCCCAAGGTCGACGATAGTTTCGTTCTAGACTGGAAGGTTTTTGTCAGTAGCTTGATTAACACGCTCAGTGGGGGTGGTCCTAAATTTTTCCTCACATATTTCCCGAGGTACCGAGCTGGCCAGAGAACCGTTGTCGGCGGGAAACGCCAATTGGCCAAATTAAATAAAGTTTAAACGTTTTCTAACGAAATACTCCCATTTCTCACCTAAAAGCTGCTATAGTGGCAGTTATATTGGAAATTATTTGGAATATGCCATATAATTACGTCAGAGGTCATTGACCTTGAACTAAAAGTTCGGCGGCAATCGGGTGCGATCTCGCCGCTACGATTGTCGTCCGCATTTTGTTGCATTTCCGGCTTTTTCCCGCATAATCATGGAATTTTCCATTAGGTCTCCAGCACGACCCGAATTCGACCTCATTTACAACCATAGGTTTATTTGTACACAGTACACAGACCTTAACGGACAGAGTAACCTGCGGGGGGGGGCCTAAACAGATCCGGCGCCAAACTGCGTCGCAGCGAAAACGGTACCGCAGAGCCCCGGCCAGACCCGAGACCAGGGCCAGGGACAAACACATTGCAGGGGGGAGGAGCGGACCACGGTCCAACCGACAAGAGCCGCAGTCGGGAATCGAAGGACGAGTAGGGCAACGGCAGAAGCGGCGCCCAGGCGAGTGAAAGTGAAGGAAAAAAATGTTGGCTGAAGATGTGTAATAAAAAATATCGTGTGTGCTGTTTGTGTATCCAAGCGACGCGGCGGATGCGCCACTGCGGGTGCCGTCGAGTGCGAGCGAGCTGATCCGGTCACGGTGAGTCCCTGTGAGGCGCAAGCGTGTGCTCGGCCATTAGTAGCGGCAGGGAAACGCTCCCAGGGGGCAGGGGTGGATCAAGGTTCAGTCGACAGGAGCCACGGTCAGGGGCAGACGCGTCGATCACACCAGCTGCACCATGCACTTAACATTCAAGCACAATTGAAGCCATCATAACGCAGAATTTCTACATCATGTGGCACTTGGAATAAAGGGCGAAGAATTGAAATTAATTTACAGGTTGCATACACACTGCCGCTTCCAATTTCCGTGATAACGTAATATTCCAATTCCGTAGCACGTAACATATGTATGAATTACTCTGGGTTTCACCCAAGGGTGGCTGGACGTGTTTTTACACTAAATATGACACGGCTGACATGACATGACAGCAGAAACTCGGAGGCGCTGACCGAGCAGTAAGGCACCACACTCAGCGCCCGCTTCAAACGTCATCCTTTTCTTCCGGTGCACTGCGCCGGACGTGCGGTAGTCGGTTGTCCGGTCCCTCCTGGCGGCCGGGTCACTCCTCGGGTCATACCCCAGTCACACCCAATTGCTGCTCCAGGGGCCGGTGCTGCGCCCACCCGGTCAGGGCTGAGGTCGGAGTCAGCGGCCACACCCCGGAGTCCAGCGCGGTCGCGCGGCAGTTCGACGGTAGTTTGGTGACGCCGGATAGGTGGGCGATCACCAGGCCCCCATCGAGTTGGTGCCAGGACAGGATGTCGCTATGTTGCGCCAGGGGCCGGTGTTGAAGAAGCCGGCCGGCAGAGAACACAGGCGGTCGGCCGGCGCTCCCCGCAGCACCCCGGACGCCGCCAGATGCCACGACGGCACTCTGAACCAGTCCCTCGGGCTCCCTAGCCAGTAGCAGGTGACGGAGCGGGTCAACATCAGCCGCCCCCCCCAGCAGCTGTTCGGGCAGGTTGAGGTCGTCGGTGAGGCCGCGCTGCTCGGTGAGCGACTCGAAGGAAGGTGAGTCACTCGAAGGAAGGTGAGTCACCAGCGGGCGTTGTGGCACACAGTCTTTCAGCCGGGAGACCGCCCGGGCGCCGCACCGCCGCCGCCGCGGCTCTCCGGAACGGCAGCACAGGGGCGGCCGGGCCGGCGCCCCTACGCAGAACCCCGGACGCCGCCAGGCGCCACGACGGTATCATCAATGTGCCAACCGGGCCCGCAACCGTCAGCAGCCCGGAAGGTCTGGCGCCGTCCACCAGCAGTCCAGACATCCTGGAAGCGGGAGGAGCTATTGGTAATAACAGGGTACGCGAGGCCGGCATGGATGGCGCAGGTGGGTTAGTTTGCAGGGAATTGTTAGGTCAATTAACTTATTGTTAGGTTATTTAACTTAGGTCAATTAACTTTGAAATAAATCCTCTAGCAGGCCCTTTTCGAACCATTTCAGTCATTGGTATCTCAGGGAAGGGCATTTTAGGAACCACCCACTCTCTCCACGGTTCGTTTACGCCACACGCCTCTCCACTGGTCAATTTAATACTGACTGTGTTCCTTACCCTTTGCTTTGCCGGTGGCAAAGCTAATGCCAAAAATGTTAGGGTGGGTCACAAGCCGGAAAAGGTCCAATCTTGCCAAGATACTTGGGAAAAATTTCCGAAGGTCTGAGAGATGCATATTTTTCATCATCTGTACGTTTTCTTCAAACGTGAAGCTCATGACCATTGAGCTGCAAATCTGCCATTTTACTGGTGTTGAATCGAAAACTTATGCCCACATGCTGATGCTGACGTTGAAAGTTATAGTTTTGTTCATTTTACTTTATTAGATTCCTCACATATTTTGCTTTCTCCTCAACTCCCCCGTCCTCCCGAAAAAGAGCTAGGAAATTTCTTTCGGAAGAGATACGACTCCAACGCGGCCAAACTCAGGGCTGATTCAGAAAACCAGCAGCTGCCTTTTTTACTTCTAATTAGCTCAATGTCGGAATAGGTTTATTTTAACAAATAAACTGAAGGAATTAGCAGTGGTTTTTGCAAAATTGGCGTAACAAATCAGGATGACCAGGGGAACAGCAGACCAAAAGAATGCTTCTCTGATATACATTTTAAGCGCATGTTTGTTTAGAGGAACTTCCGTTATACTTTTAAAGGTTGGACACATAGTTTTGTTCCAAATTTCAGGTGCAGAGCATGCCAGAGCAAATTTCCTATAATTTGTTGTAGCCAAAGGTATTTCAAAGTGTCTAATCAATCACGTATTAGTTGTTCTGTAGTTCTGAAAAAGAGACGATATGACATCTGGCATTGTACCATCCAATACTTTCGACAATATAATAACTTTTTGTTCTCAGACTAGTTCAGGGAATTTTAGTATTTTTAATTTTAGAAACAGTTCATTTGTGTGGTAATAATAGGGTTTTTGTCGATGATTCGAATAGCACATTTCTGTAATTTGATGATCTTATCGAGAGTGGATTCGTAATTACTACCCCAAACCATTGCACAATAATTTAGATGGGGCAATATAAAGGCGTTATACAAATGAGTGAGTACGTACGATGATAGAAAATACTTGGCTCTGCTCATGATTCCTAAATTTCTACTTATAATCGAAGACACATGAAGGATGTGCGAATTCCACTTAAGCTTTTCGTGAATATAAACGCCAAGATACTTTACAGTTTCTTCACGTTTAAGCTGCATTCCATTTAGTCTTCAATCAAAATTTCTATTGTTAGCGCTAGAATAAAGCTGATAATGAGATTTTGAAGCATTTAGAGACAAACGATTGGACTGAAACCATTTTGACACTTCTGGAAGACCTTTATGCCAAAAAAACTGGATGTCTCGCATTCCCACGGGGACTCGGGGTCCGACTCACCTCCATCTTCCTTTCCTCGGGTAAAAGAGTTTCGAAGCTCTGAAACCTATTGCAGGGTTTCCAGGACCCGATATGTTATTACATTATATGATACCCAAGACCCTAAAGGCTATTAAACTGTATTATATTGGCTCTTCACATCAATGATAAACCAGCACTCGTGTTTGAATTTTATCAGTATCAAATTTCGACCAGTGTTAACACGTACCGTGTCGTGGGGAGGGGTCGAAAATAGTCCCCCCTAGTTTTTCCAAATGAAGCAGAAGCGAAGAGGCACAGAACATTTGTAACTTGCAGCACATTACCTCTGATCAAGTTCACGTCTCTGATCAAAGGTTTTAGGATAGGTCATGTCAGATCAAGAACCTGGGATGAGTTCAGATTTCTTGTGATCCCATTAAAAGCCTGTGGTAAAAGATAGAAAGAATTTGTGGGTAAATATTACTTGAAAATCTTCATAATTTTTGACAGTACACTTCTCACATCATCCCCCGAGATTATAATAGCAGTATCATCTGCAAATAAGTAAAATATAGTTTCAATGGACACTCGATACAGACCATTAATGTATATAATAAATAATAGTGGTCCTAGTATTGATCCCTGTGGTACTCCCGTCCTTAATTGTTTTGCATGAGAGATGACCCCCTTAATTTTAGTCCTCTGAAATCTGTTAGTTAGATATGAAGAAATAATATTATACAATTTACCCTTAATACCAATGTGATTTAATTTTTGCAATAGTATGCCTAGACTAACCGTATCGAATGCTTTTTCACGTCTAAATAAATTCTACATGATGTGTTACCCTTTTCTAAAGATTTTGTAACGCTGTCGTAAAGATGTACCAGAGGCATGTACCTACTATGCTTTTTTCTAAAGCCGAACTGAAATGAATATAAGATGTTATTTTCGATGAAATAATCAGAGATATATTGGTATGGTACCCGTTCCAAAATTTTGGAGAAGATGGGTAACAATGAAATGGGTATATAGTTCGTAAATCTATCTTTTTCACCTGATTTAAATATAGGGACCACTACTGCTTCTTTTAACATCTTTGGGAATATACCTTTCTTAAGACATAGGTTGAAAACAGTCAAATTGCAAAGACAACTTTTATATGTACGATGCAGAATCTTTGTGCTAATTCCATCAATGCCACCACCCACTTGTTTTAGTGATTTGGATGATATTTTCTATCTGTTGTTGATTTGTTGAAAGTTCAGCCGTAAATGGTAGGTGTGAGTAATCTTCGAGATATTCTATAGGATTTATGTTCGAAACAGGAATGTCTTTTTCAAGTGTTGATCCAATTGTAGCAAAAAAATCGTTAAATCCATTCGCTATGTCATCATCCTTGTGCTCCCCGGAACTATTATCAAAAAACACAGAGGGATATGATTTACTTTTCACAGTGTTTCGATTCATAATTTCATCCAAAGTTTCCACGTTTGTTTTCCATCCCCCTTATGAGCTTCAAACTCAGACATGTAGTGTTTCCTCTTACTTTCCTTAATAATTTTAGTCAGGTACTTTCTATAAAGTTTATATTTATTTTCATGTTGTCTCAGCACACATCATATTCACTATTTGTTTTTTTCCTATTTTTGTGTGAAATATACCTATGATACAGTTTGTTCTTATAATTTATAGACGCTAGTATCCCTGGAGAGATCCACGGTTTAATTGGAGTTTTCCTTCTACATGGTTTAAATGATTTTGAAAATTTATGAATTCCAGTTTTATAAGTATTTATAAGAACTTCACAAGCCTCATCAGGATCATTGATATTTTGAAAATTGGCTAATTCCGAAACAATATAATCATTGAGGTCTTTGTCATTGGACCAGTCTAAAGACTTTATCATAATTGCCGTTTTTGTATTAACTAATCTTTTTTTAAGTTATATATACAAGTAAATGATCAGTTATATCAGTTACAATTATACCTGAATGTGAAACTTCCCTGCCAATCCTGAATGTGAAACTTCCCTGCCAATACATAGTCATTTTTACACGGATTTATTGAGTCCAAAACCTTTTCAAAATGTTCCAGAAAGCTATTGCTATCCTGGTTTGGAGGTTTATAAACCTCACCAATCACGAAATGTTTCCCATGTTTATCTCCTGCGTTCTCTACTTCTACAAAAGTGGATTCTATTTGTTCAAACTCGAGATCTGCCCTTCTTCTAGAGGTATACTTTTTGTTCACATATATTGCTGTTCCTCCCCCCTGATTATTTTCCCGACTCGATGAATATAGTTCATATTCATCTATATCAAAATATTTTTCGATTTCTTTTTTCAGCCATGTCTCCGCGATGCAAATAATAGACCAAATTATGCCAGATTGTGATTGAAAGGTTTTGATTTCATCAAACTTGTTTTTGATTGATCGCGCATTTATATGGATAATTTGAAAACTATTTGATATCTTCATTTTAATGGGAGGTACATAGTATTCACATTTATTTGTTACTTCAATAAATTGATGGTTTAAATCAGAAGTATCTTCAAGTACTATATCTTTAAAAGGATTCACAAACATTTCAGAGAACATCACGACAGATATCTTCTAGGTCTTGGCTTGCACCTGTCAATGTATCGCTGTGTGTATATAGCTTTGTTTGGTGTTCAGTTTTATCAGAATTGAAAATGCAGTTACGGCGACCCCGAACGGCCAACGCTTGATAGGGAGCAACGACGTCCTGTCTAAGATTCATACGTACAAACTGAAAAACTACTAGATATGCCTTAAGCTTTTTCTGTCCCACATCTGGGGAATCTAGAACAATACTATAAATACTAATAATACTAGAAATAATTATTAAATACTAAGATAAAGGTACGATTAAACGCGAAGACACGGAGCCGCAGAGTGGCCGCCGCGGCGGGCGGTGGCATTCTTTATAAATATACTCTCATGGTGACATGTGACATATATATCGATGACTAATAGAGGAGACCAAGTTGAAGCTTAGGCTTAAATAAAATTTTCAACCATGCGCTGGAGGTGAGACCAAAATACATTATAAATTTGTCGCTTTGATGTCCTGCTCAAGTCCATGCCTAATATTCCATATTTTTCCCTTATTTTTAGGTGGTTAATGTGCAGCAGTCCAGTGCAAAAAACATCACTATTTTCTATGCTCTGGATGATATTATTGTTGCTGAATTGTAGTCTTCAAATAAATAAAAATTTTCTGTATCAATGTGCATTTGGCAAGTCAGAAGTTTAATTCATGGCACAACGGATGATTTATTGAACATTTGGGAACCTAAACAAGCCTCCTAATGCTGTTAATGATAATTGTTGGGTTTTAACGGCTCACCAACTGCCAGGGTCATACGGCGGCGCCAACTTTCACCCTGTTGGAAGAGATTTTGGGGATCAGATCGACTTATTCAGAGGCTCCGCCGGGACTTAAACCCGGGACCGGTGGCTTAGAAGACAAGGGTGCTATCCACTAAGCCACCTCATCCCCCTCCTAATGCTGGAATGATATAGTTACAATTATGTTGATGAATGAAGAGAGAGCAGTGGCAAGTTTTTAGCTAAAACTTTTTAGAATATCATAGCAAAATGGTTGTGAATGAACCAAAAACTCTTCACACTATCCCTCAATTGATACATGCGTCATTTTCGTTTAGATTATTCACTTGACAGTTGGGTGGGTGATCAAAAGATTGTTCAACTTGTCTGTCTGGTCCGCCAAGTAAGGCAACAGGCAGGGGTCTAAAAACTTGCCGATCTACCTACGCCGTCGGCGACCCTATCATCTTTTAGTTGGCGACCCAGCAACCGTCTCAAACTCTGATTCCATCTGTTTTCCCATGATTTTAGCTTCCACCATCCGCTCCTGCTTCTAAATATGGTTACCCTCTCCACTGTCTCCACGCGTCATCGTAATACACCCAGTGCCCATAAAAATCTATTGGATGAAGTCTGCCAGTTTCTTTAGCCAAGAATGGGCAGAATCTACTTCGACAAAGAGCCAAGTTAGCCTTCGTTTCCCGGCTTGTTTGGCGTTTCTGAAAGACAGCTTGGCTACAACGGGGCATCTTTGGCCGATTACATCTGGCATCATCACCGCCCTTAGTTGCTGCTAGTCTTTGCTAGTTATGTTTCTTCTTATTACAATTTTTGGTTCCAATTTTATGAAAAGCGACTGAAATTACCTGGTACCTTAGCTGATGCCATCTCCTTATACCGTATCTATGTATTATTTTTAAGTTCAAACTAGAATGTACTAGAATCCGTCACGAGTCGGTACCAAGTCGGTGATTTTCATTTTTTTTCAATAGGCGACCAATGGGCGACCGAGTCGGCCGAAACCGCCGACTTGCGTGGTTGCCTGGTCGCAGGTGGTCGCCCTGGTACATTTTCGGTGTGTGCGGCCGTCAGAACGAGGGCGGCGTGGGCTGCCGCTAATATTTTTGTATTCTTGTTGGTGGGCGCCGTTTTTAACGACTGGTGTTCAATTTGTTAAATCCAAGGGGTTAAATCAAGATGTGCGTTTATCAAAGACGGTCCGTGCAATCTAGGTGAGTTTTGGAGTCTACTTGCAATGATGTTTCCTTGTTTTGCTTTACCGCGAAAAGTCTCAGAAGGAAAAAAACTTGAATACCAGTGGTGCATGTTTAAACTCTTTCCAACCACAATCACACTGAAATGTCATCGTAAACATTGTTCTATAGTCACACATTCCCAAGGGCGTGGATATTCTGAACGATTTTTGTGGTGCCTAATTATGAGACTATCCATTACAAGTATACTATTTTTGATACCACCATGTTCTTGCCTTATAGCTGGACATATAACTGGGTGACCAAGTAGGCCTGTTATTTAACGATTTTTAAGTCCCTGAAATGAGAAATAGGAAATTTTTTTAGGATGCTCTTAGTAGGCACAGAAATTAACATGAGCTTCCATTTGGGGTGCCACAGCAGTGACAGGTCTAAGGGATCCCTGAACTCGAGTTCAGGACCCCGTAAGTTTGAAAGGATTCAGGGCGGCCTGAAGAAAAGGGTACCCCAAAACTGATTAAACCAGATCTGCGAGGCAGAAAATACCTTGCTACTGCCCCCACCACTAGAATACAAATGATGGGGCTACAGATGGAGCTTTGAAGTTTAGAAGTTGTGTAAAATGGCATTAAAGGTGCTGAAAACAGGTTTTGTTATGCTAGGTTGGTTTGCATCATGTTCTGTATGGCCATATGTCTTGGTCTGTATATATTATTATCTCAAGTGGCAATATAAATCAAATATTTAAAAACTTTTTGTTGTTTTTCTAGATATCTATTAATTGATTTTGTATATGACTAGTGTTTTATTTACACAGATGCACCAAGACATGTGAATGATCATAATAGACATGTTGAGCTTCAATATTTGAAGCAGGGTATAAAGTATGATTTCCTGTTTCTGTTTGAAAGATAAATGCCCTCTAAAATTTGAAGAACAGAAATAAGCCAGGTAGAAAGACGAAAAGTTTGTTTCATGGGCCAAAATTTTGTTCTGGAAAATGGTCTCAAGCATTCCCATAATTGGGAATGGGTGTTCCCATCTATGGGTCAAGCATTCCCATTTATGGCACTGTTACCATTTTTAAGTCACACCAATTACAGTTTTCTCCCACTGATTGATGACGATAGCCACCCTTTTGGGTAAAGTGTGCCCTTTTGGTTGACAGGATGCAATCTCAGAGGGCTGCCCCTACTAAAATCCTAGATCCATCACTTTGCATTGGTACCCCATAAGGGATATACATGTGCATTCCTGCACAGCACAAAGATGTGAAAAACCATTTCCAATTTGCCAGAAGACTCCACTGCAAGGACAATGGTCCAATCCAAGTCTGCCAAACATAGAATAAGCTGTGTCTTTTGCACAGCTGGATGCACACTGGGTGATCAGGGTGTGTGTGTGTGTGTGTGTATGTTTTTTAACTGACTGATTATATGCATCCAAGTTTCTGATAATCTCTTGTATTTTTGTCACAAGAAAGTTGACTCGCTTTGTTTTCTCCAGCATGGATGAACTATGGAAGCACTGCCACAGAGGTACAGTAGAAATATCACAGATTGTGTCCATATTTTACAATAACTTCGCAGACATAAAAATAAATGAGCACAAGATTTGTGGTACATTTCTTTTCGTTCCCAAAATAGGCTTCATTTCCTGCGCAATTGCTTCATTTATGCCGCTTTTATGGCTTTGCTAGGCTTTGCAAGGTGCTCGAGGCAGTGCTCAGGGCTGGATTTGGCGCATCTACAGTACCTAATTCAGAGTTGTGCGTTTCAGAAATTTCTTGAGTTGACTTAACTCAATTCAACTGCTGAGAGCAGTTGACTCAACTCCGACTCAACTCCTGATTAAGAGTTCAATGAGTCGACTCAACTCCGACTCAAGGATAAATTCATCCGACTCAACTCCAACTCAACTCACGACTCAACTCAACTCAAACTTCGACTCGTTTTCAAAATAAAAAAATACATGACCCATATATAAAAAATATTAGGAAATTAAGAAATAAATCAATAAACCAACAAGAAACAAGCTATTCAGAAAGTCTGAAATGACACGGGAGATTAATATATGGAAAATTAATTCATGGGCATTCAAACATTGGTTAACAATTAGCCAGCAATCATGACTAACTTTTTAATTCTTTCACACTGTTATGCCCAAAAAAGCTACTACATGTTACAACTATTTCTAAAAGGAGCATTGCATATTAAACTAGCTAAATGGAATGGAAAGGAACCTAAAAGGGCTAAGGTTACCCTGAAAGGGCTAAGGTTACACCAACACAGGCAACAAATTGAGAATCCATACTGTCAAAAAAGGTCCAAGCTAAAAGCATGATATTAACTGTATTTGTAGGGATGGTATAAGTATTGTTTTTTCTGTTAGAGAACGATGTTAGGTAATCTTTATGAATGAACATCAATATGTCATGAGTTAAATACAAATTTAAGCGATAACTACTAGAGTACCTAACTGCAATTGCTAATTCCAAGAACTACGGCACACCCTAAGAAAAGTATACAATATATGACAAAGGACAGTAAAAATAGAAATTCTATCAACGTGTTTGATTTTAACATGTAATGTTTGGATGTTTGGATGTTTGACACACTCGTAAAGGCCTCCATGTATAACTAAATCTCTCATAGTTTACGCTCGATTGCTTTCAAAGTTAGTATTTATATGTTTTCTGGCATTTGTATTCAAAATCTGTGCATGTTATCTAAATTTCATAAGAAATTAAAACATTGGCCAATATTTTTTGCAAAATTTCATTTTGATTCAAGAATGTCAAAGATAGAACAAAAACTAATGAAACACCAAAACAACATTAAAATACCCTAATAATTTTAAAACTATAGGTAGATGATATATGTCGTCCCGACAAGAGTAAGAGCGAATCATTGATTTATTTAAAACATATTGTTCAATTACAAAGTTAAGTTTATTTTCCCAAATCATAGAAATAATCTGGCCGGTTTAACAGTTTGCCAGGTTTCAGCCTTGTGATATATGGTGAGTGAAAGACCCAGGAAAATTTAACTATACAAGCACTTCCTATATACAGCATGAGATGCTGACTGTAAAAGTTACAACGGTGTCTATTGAAACATTTAAACTATCAAAGCAAACTTAGTATTACTTGCAGGAAGGTAGCTAGGTACCTGGACTAATGCATGCTTACCTTATTGGGATGTTACAAAATGTCTACTAAATCGTTTTATCATGCTCCTCCTGCACAGTGATGCAGCGGACCTAAAAAACGGGACGAAAATGCCAAAAATGACTTTCTAGAATGGATATCAAATGTATGCGATGCGTTTGAGAATTGTTTGGAACCCGGCAAACCATAATTATTTTCTTCCTCTAGCGTACCACATTGGTTTCACAGGAGCTGAAACTTGAAACTTCTTCTGTCTTTCTAAATACGAGTATCTGGTCAGAAATAATAGCGTGATCTAAAACGTTAATAACAGGTGCTCACACCTCGCCATCCATAAAAAACGTATACTACCGCAAAGCGTGGAATGTTTCCAACCTTCTGGTTACAAAAATACGGTTCTAGCTGCTCCAGGGAATGCAGTGAGTTCATTTTAATAAACATACGTTTCGGAACTAAAATTTATAACATACATCATATTTCCTTAGACTGGCAAAAAAGGCACAGTCAGGATCAGCTAGACAATCATACCATGTATTTTGGGAAGTGTCTTCTTTATATTGGTGGAATCCGTAGGTCGGCAACCGACGGCCGAAAAAGGTTATGACAGTTTTAGTGAGCTTATGTTCTACCCGTAGTCGGCGGGTGGTTGTGGCAATGACGCGCGCGGCATCCACCAATCGCCGTGTATTATTTTCTTTCTCCAATCAAATGACACATTTAAATGGGGGAAGGGGGTAAAAAATAAAAAAAATATGCGTAACGTTATTGATGGACGGCCTCTCATTGAAGGAGGAAATAAAAATAAGAAGCAGGAGGGTAAATTGAGATAATGAAAGCAGGTATTAGTGTCAATTCAGGAGGCATTAGGGTCATTTCAATACTTATTAGGGCATAGCGGGATCAGGCCCTTAATAAGAAAATTCAGATTTTAACTTTGGCTCACATTCTTCCCTTTGTAAAATGTTATTTTAAAGCGATTTTCCGTTAATCTTTGGCCTCGGCCCCCTGTTATAACTGACTGTCATGTATGTACATACATACAGCCGGTTCCCCAGTGATTGGTAAGTATTAGTGTCAGTTCGTTTAAGAAATATCTTTTAAACTATTACTCTTCTCATAAACCATTCGTCTCTAGCAATGAATTTTGACGAGCTCTTTAAATTTGGGACCCTGCAAACTGGATGAGATGTAAATTTGGAAAATTATGGACAAAAAACTTTTCACCGATCCCGATGATTTTCTGTGTCTTTTCTCAATTACTTCCAAATTTTGGACATTATGAAGTATTTCGCACGTCCGTTCATGCATCCAGTTAAAACGCAGCAGGTGAGGCAACACTGGTGTCTGTAAGGACCATCACTTGAGAGATATTTTGCAAAAACGACCGCAGTCTAATACCTACCAATCAGTATCGAACCAGCTGTACATCCTACTTCTCTTGGATTTTGAAGAAAGTCGCTTGTCGCACACTTTGTTGCGTTTGCTGGCTGTTAACACGCGCATTGACGGGGGGCGGGTACCGCCCCCTTCGGGTTTTTCGGAGATAGTAGTAAAACGGAGGCGCGTAGCGCCGCCGTACTTGGTATACCTTTTCCTCATCATTTTTACAACTTCTGTAAAAATTTTAAGGTTAGGTCATCTCAGGTCAGGTCACCGGTGCAGGTCAAGTGACCCGACCTCAAAAAAGTTTAAGATAGCATAAGTCGGAGCAGGGTGAACTTATCCGATTGAAACTCATATCACATAATGGCCCCACCGAGTTCCTAACATATGTTCCGGAATTTTTGATATCGATGACCTAAGGTCAGGTACGAGGCATGACCTCTCATTGGAAATACATGGGAAAATGGTTTTTACGGAATAACTCGTAACGGATGGTGTGAGCATTTATTTTAGTGCATTAGACTCGCCTGGGCTTTGCGGTTCTAATGATTTGCTTTTATATAATTTGACCTTGACTGACCTGGTCAGGTCAAATCCTTGATTTGACTAGAGGTCAATTTTTCATTCGATTCGGCTTGCTAAGAGGATTCTATAGTTTAAGTCGTTTTGCTCTTCTTTCTTGTTCAGATGTATGCCCGAAAAACTGAATTTTACATGTTTCCCTATGACGGGCTGTTTTGACCTCTCGTGCCTTAAATGTGACCTGACAAAAATGGTTCAAATGTTTTCGATGGGAAGTGGATGGGCGCCCACGCCGTTTACCTTTTTGCTACCTACCGTGGTTCTCGAGATCTTAGGGGCGTCCCCCCGTCATGCGGGTGGCTCGCCCGTTCGTGTTAAAGCTTAACAGTGGTTATCTTCTGATGATGTTTTAATACCCGAAGCTCCCCTAAATGTGTTACCAGTGCTAATAAATACGAGGTGAGAATGCATTTTTCACTTCCAATATTTCCCGGCTAACAACTGGGGAAATCCAATCATTAAATCAAATTATCAATCATATCAATTGTTTCCCTTACTATTACTTTTATTCAGCTTAGCGCATGGTCAGATTTGCGACTATGTAATTATTTCATAAAGCTACAGCCACTGTCAAAACCGTTAAGAACCCTGGATAGCCTTTGCATAAAGTAGCGCCCCCAATAGGTGCCAAGGGGTGCTCTGGTGCCTTCGTTATGGACCTGACCTCAAAATGGATGTCGGCTGTAGATTTTTCTTTACAAGAGCTTTATAATGGTGTATAGAAACTCGATCTAACTCCTCTAGAAGCTGAGTTATTCCCGGCTTTTGCCAACCTTGTTTTGAGAACCAGCATTGCTTTACATCGGTTTAGAAATGACATCATAACTCGGTGACCTGACCTGACCTTGGATTGAAATTTCGTCAAGATGTATCAAATTGATGTTGGTTTGCACTTGCCACGCGGCATTGCGCTAAGCCGAGCAGTTTTTCTCCCATCTCGAAAAAATTAAGAGGGGGTTGGAATCGACCCCCTGGCAAAATGAGGGTTAAGAGGAAAAACAAAATTTGGTGTGCTTGTTTAAACCGCCTGATGGAGAGCTTCAAATTGAACCCAAAATCATTGTTCTATCATTATTATTTATTGAGTTATGAATTTCGTCCCGTTTTTCAGGCCTCCTGCATCACTGTGCCCTGTCACCCATTTTGAGCATTTGCCAGTCAATACCCAGTTGAAATAGTCCACTCCAGGTCCCCCATTTTAAAGGTTCTGGAAAAATAGCTGGAAATATATGAAACTAGTATGGACCGAGGGGAGCGCGTGGGCGCATCGAGTATGCGCCCCCAACCAGTCCCAGTTTCCTTACTCTATTACTACCAAGGCCATAATGATAATTATTCACCGCGAGGTTCAAATCCCTAACCAAAGCAATAGAGTCCACGAATCCACATCCCAAGCAACTATGTAGACGAGTCCGGCGCACTTTTTCGCATTGTGCTCTATAACAATGTGTATCGCGTGCGCCAGCTTTTCAGCCGTGGCCCAACGGATGCCACCAGCCTCCACCGAATCCTAACGGATTCACTTCAACACAGTCCCCGGGTACCCCGACCCGACCGCCCTCGATATTTGTTCCGGCTCCTAATTCGCTTAGTATGGCGGAAAGCAGTTTTTTGCTCGTGCTAGCGCCGGTGAAAATAATGGAGGAGGACTACAGATATGTGAATTCACGCGATGTTCAAATAGAAAACTGTTCAAATAGTCCACATTTTAATTCGACCTTGAGAACAAAGAGTCATAGCCAGAACGTCCTGATGAAAAACTATCTAAATGTAGATGGTTCGGAGTGATGCGAGTGTGTAGGCCGAGTGCCATTGCCGAATACCCTCCACTTCAACTCCGATTCCGTGAGACCAGTCCGAAAGTAGGCGTATTAGCCCTCGCCCCACGGGGGGCATCGATGGCCCCCCTAAGGTTTTTTCAAGATAGAAGAAAAACGACGAAACGCAGCACCACGGTTGAGGGCTCTATCTCTCACCTCATCATTTTCCCACCATCCCTGAAAATTTTTACCCCGGGTCACCCAAGGTCAGGTCACCAGGCGAGGTCAACCAAGGTCACCTCACTTCAACTTTGAAACTCTATAAGAGCCACATTTCTTAGTTGATCAATTTGAAACTTGCTACACTTTATGACCCTTTCAGGGTCTGCAACTTGTATGTCCGGGATTTTTCGATTTCATGATCTGAGGTCAGGTCACGAGGCGACCTCTCCCATCGGAAAAGCATGGGAAAAAACTATATCATGATCTCAAAGCCACAAATATGATTGCAAATACTCAGAATGCCCAGAACAGCGTTTTTGGACACCCTGTCACGGATCCCAGGGGTCATATTTGTCCTTTGACTTTTCCAAGGTCATCCAAGGTCACCAAGGGTCAAAAACAGTATCTTGACAATAACTTTTGACCTAATTATGCTAGAGCGCTGAAACAAGCACCATCGTATTTGTCTCGTTACTGGCTTTCATTTGATATACGGCAAGGTCACTTTCTGAACATCCGTGACCTCAGGTCATATTAGGTCACGAGGTGACCTCTGGAGGTCAAACCACTGGAGGTAGGTCTTTACGTTTCACATAGCGGAAAAAGGTCTGGCAATTTCCTATCAAATGTACTTAACCAGATCTCAATAGCTCTAATGGCATAGGAGTTATGCCCAGTTTTCCTAAGCATTGCATATTTGCGTGAAAATAGCCTATCGTGACCTTTCTTGACCTCTGGAGGTCAAACCATTGACCTGATCGCTTAAACATGCGAAATAATTTCTTACTGAATTCACGCAAGCTTTCTAATGCACTTTGTAGATTTGCGCTAACCCCCATGTTTTCGGAATTAGAGGGGGGCCATTGATGGCCCCCGGTGGGGCGAAGGTGGCGCCGGACCCCCGGTGAGGCGCGGGTTAAACTGGCATGCTGTATTTGAAGGCATCGGGCGCAGTCATCACACCAACGGCGACTCCATGACTGAGTTCGGTCGAGGGACGAAGTCCCGGGACAAATGTCGTTCCGGTTGAAGAAATGACGCACGGATAACGACACGCAGGTCCGTCTCGCTCGCAGTCTAGACAGGAAATGAGCCCTGGGTCACCGCATGACCCGGCACCGGAAAATGATTGACAAGCAAGGCCTAACACAAACTTCCTAAACACGCTCGGAATTAATAACTACAAAACTTAACTATAACTTTACATTAGTCATAATACTCATCACTTAAGTCACTTCCTAAAAGCTAAATAACAAATGTCCAAATAATGACCGGAAGAGAGGTCACGCCGCTCTGCTATCTGCCGTGTGCATTGGCTAACAGGTACAGCGCCATTTACAACAGACGTACTGCACAGCAGTGAGATACTGCTCACTCGCGGTCGGGTCAAAAGTAGGCTATCTACATAAATATCCAATGATCAAACAGTCCACAAAGTCTGAAAATCAACAGCTCAAAGGTACCTAAGACATAATGTTCACATGTCAGAAGACCAGAAATACTGCAGTAGAGGAAAAAGAAAATGTACAGACTCCCCGGCAGCTAAATATCTTTCCCAACTATGTTGGCACGCACAAACTTTTTCTGACCTCTGGTTCTACACTGATAGAAAAAATAACACCTTTTTGTCATTTGGTGACACCGTCAAAAAGTCCCCACTGGAGGGGAGTTCGGCCAACCCCGCCAAGTAGCGTCACTACCCCCAAATCCGGTGTCAATACAGGGTCAGACACCGTATTTGAGAGTTTTAGTAGGGTTGGGAGAAGAGATGACCCATCATCCAAAGGAGTCACGGCCCTCATCAAAAGGAGTCACAACACCCATCTGACTCCTTACCTGACCACCATTTCAAGGGTACCTGACACCGCTTTGAGGCGTATTTCTTGCGAAGTACTGTAAATGAGGGTGTCAATACACATGTAATGATGCCGTCTTATGGTGTTAGTGTAGATTGACTCCTCACTTTTGACCCCGTATCTTAGCGTCCTTTTTCTTGCGACCCCTTTCTCCAAAAATTGTCCGTCGTAAAAAGTAATGGTGAATGAGCATTTCTGTATTTATATTAGTTCACGAGGTTAACACATAATCCCATAACATGTTCTCAACCACGGCACGCATTCATCAACATTCTGCACCCATATCAAAGTTCTCTGAGTCATGATGCAGCCGCCACATTCGGATAGAAACACGGGGGCGCTGTCTTGGAAAAGCATTTACATTATCATGATACAGACGTAGTGACGAAATTTAGAGCGCTCTTTCTAGCTTCTACATCATTTTCGGCACTATTGGGTCGCGAAACCACACAGAAGTCTCTCGAACTAGTGACTCAGAACACACCCGCACGTAGTCGCTAAATTCTCTGATGCCCTTTCAGCACCTACGATAGGAGGTACTCACGCTTTTGAGTGGAATATCTTGTCATGATTTGGAAAATGTTTGGCAAAGACAGCACGTTCAGGTTGTTTACGCAGATATACAACAAAAAAGCATCGTGCTGGTGTTCAGTCAGTCCTGGTTCAGTCTTCATTCTTCAGTCAAACAGGTTCAGTCTACGCCCTGGAAAAGATGGAATTGGTTAGATCAAATTCTGGAAGAAATGGAGGTAAATGGAGGTAATTGCCGCCCCGGTAGCTCAGTTGGTAGAGCGTTGGGCTCCGGCCCGCTGCTCAGAAGCATGCAGTGGCAGTGCATGTCCGTGCTTGGGATCGGTTCCCCTGAGACGCTCCGGCGCTCAATAGTTTACCCGACGTACAGGTCGGCTGGCAACTGACTGGTGAGAGGGTGACCTGAGCGGGGCGGCCGTCCCTGTGCTTTGTGGGACGTTAAACTTTGGCTTCTAAATCAACCCTTCATTGTGGGAGTTTCTCGTTCGGGTGGTGGGGTCGGGGTCTCCGTGACAAGTCCCTTGATGACTTTAGTGAGACTCCGACTCTAACAGTCGAACTGAGAACAACTTGGACAAAATTAAAAAATAAAATAAAATAAAATGCAACGTAAAGGTACAAAGGACGTGAATAATTACAGGGAATAGAAGCTGTGAGTTTTCAACGTATGACTGCAGCCAAAACAAATAGCCGATTGCTGCAGCCTTAACACACGAATTGAGTGGGGTTTGAGCCACCTTCACATTGACGGGGGCGTGTACCTGCCCCCTTAAATCTCGAGAACTATGCTAGATAGATAAAACGATAAAATGCATTGTATTTTCACTTACCTTGCCTTGTTCCCACTGCTTCTGCACACAGAATGAGGTGGTTTTACGCCGTTTTGCAGCAGCAAAAATGGAAATAGCACATGCTGTGACAACACAGAAGAGTCTGACTCTCCAGTGAGGGGCACAATTCTCTGCAAAAGTGTCGTGATCACTTGCACGCTAAGTGCAGAGAGTCAGCCACCTTCTTGGAAGTCTGACACCCTTCATACTTCCTACGAAAGGAGTCGGACACCTTTCTTGAAAGAATCAGACACCCTACCGACACCTCACAAAAAGAGTCAAAATCCTCATTTGGTGGTCGAGACAAATCCATTACAATGACTGACGCCCTTAATGATGTCGTAACCCCCAATGTGTGCATTGTTTTGACTCCAGAAAGTAGTGTCAGAAATGGGGTTCAAAATGAGGAGTCACGTTACTTTAGGAAATGACACCGGCTAAAGGTTATTGGCGCCAAATGACGGGATCTAATACTCAAAAAGGGTCATCAGTCCACCAAAAAAGGGTGTCTCATTCGCTATATTTTAGGGTCATATTAGGGCTGGGTGTCATTTTTTCTTTCAGTGTAGCTCCAGCTAAGTGTTCATATTAATATACGTTAAGCAGCACATTGATTAAATGACTTTTTTAAATGGTGCACTGACATAGTGTGAGAAACAAATAGGCTATCAAATTTCATATTTTTTTACCCACATCATCATCGGGAGATGTCTGATATGATAGTACAGAATGGATGTAGGCATTATTCAAAATTGATACAGGTTTTGTAACTTGCTTCTGACCCCGGCATAAGTAACATAAAAAGCCAGAGCTTCATGTTTTTACATACCTGATGCATGTCTCAAGGCCCATGTTTGAAAAGTAATCCTAAATGTATTTGCAAAACCTGCTGGTGCATGAAGAATATTGTTTTTCAGTGTAAAAACTAGGTTTTTACTGAAAAAGCTTGTTTGTGCTACAGAAAATTGACTTTTGGGTCCCACTTCATTGAAGTCTGGAATGAGCCAGGGTGAAGCCCAGTATCAGACCGGCATTGGCTTAACCCGCGCACCATCGGGGGCCCGGCGCCACCTTCGCCCCACCGGGAGGCTATCGATGCCCCCTCTAACTCCGAAAATATGGGGTTAGCGTAAATCTGTAAAGTGCATTAGAAATCTTGCGTGAATTCAGTAAGATATCATTTCCCATGTTTAAGCGCTCAGGTCAATGGTTTGACCTCTAGAGGTCAAGTTGGGTGAAGATAGGTTATTGTCACTCGAATATGCCATGCTTAAGCAAACTGGGCATAACTCTTATGCCGTTGGAGCTATGGAGATCTGGTAAAGGACATTTGATAGGAAAAGGCCAGACCTTTTTCCGCAAATGTCATTTCGCACGTCATGAACTCCCGCCAGTGGTTTGACCTCCAGAGGCCACCTCGTGACCTAATATGACCTGAGGTCACACAAGCTCAGAAAGTGACCTTGTCGCATATCAAATACGAGCCATTGACGAGACATACACGATGATGTTTGATTCAGCGCTCTAGTTGAATTAGGTCAAAAGTTATTGTCAAAATACTATTTTTGACCCCTGGTGACCCTGGATGACCTCGGAGAAGTCAAGGGGGTAATATGGCTCGTGGGATCCGGGAAAGTGTGTCTAAGAACGCTTTTCTGAGCAATGACAATCGTGTGTGTGACTTTTAGATGAGAAGACAGTTTTTCCTGTTTTTTCAATGGGAGAGGTCACCTCGTGACCTGACCTCAGGTCAAGAAATAAAAGAAATTCCGATATTAATCTTGTAGACCCTAGAGGGTGCATGAATTGTAGGAAGTTTCAAATTGATCGACTTAGAAATGTAGCTCTTATAGAGCTCATAAGTTGAAGTGAGGTGACCTTGGCTGACCTCGCCTGGTGACCTGACCTTTGGTGACACGGGGGAGAAATTCAGGGATGGTAAACAAATGATGAGGTACGAGGTGGAGCTCTCAACTGCGGTGCCGCGCCTCGTCGTTATTTTTTTGTTATCCCGGAGAAACCTTAGGGGACCATCGATGGCCCCCGGTAGGGAGAGGGTTAAATCAGGACTTCAGACCCGGTCCAAGCCCGCGGGCCTGGGCCGAGTTATTGCCCCGGGCCCTCGGGCCTACAAAGTCCCACCTCTAATCGGTAACCTCGGGGACAAATACAACATCGATCGACTGCGTTCTCGTTATGTTCTATCACTTAGCTATCTCATTACGAAGGACCACAAATTTCCTTTTATCTTGAGCCAGTTTAATTTGCTAATTTGCTATTTGCTGCCGCCTTTGTGACATACCTGATACCTTAATTCTTTGAGGACATGCAGTCTATCGTGTTATGTCTCCAATGTGAGGGGATTCTGGGCCATGACATCTTCTGCAAATGGAATGAGATTGCTTCCTGGCACTTATAAGTTAAGTACTGACAGACGACGAATACCCCATTACAGTTACTCGACTAAGCCATTTTACGCCGACAGATCTTTCAGAACGAAAAATGTTCAGAATGTTGAACAGTCACTTACATGTTTCGCATCGCAACGTAAAGGTATCAGGTATTATGCACAGGTATGGGTCCCTGCAATTGAATCTGTACACACTAGGCTCAGCAGTTTTTGGCCAAATTCTGGACAAGCTTTTCTCCCTCGGCCACGATGAAACATATAGTATGCGTGTCTTATCCGTGGCTTTCGATTTGTCCCAAAAACTGGGTTCCAGATTCGGAGTTTGAAAATAATTTGCAGAAAATGGTTTTGATGGCTGCATCGTAACAATTTAGTTTTTCGCCATTGATTTCTAAAATATGTCTCTGCTGAGTATTAGTGGGCACGTAACCGACAGCTGGGAGCAGGACACACAAGCTGTGTGTTGAATCACGACTCTGCAAGCAGTAGTTTTCTCACACTATTGCCTTGCTGAGATTAATACGTGGCTTTGTTGCAACCGGCTTTCGCTTAATGTCCAAAAATCGAAATATCAATTATTTTCAACCACCCCCAAACCTAATCTTACCCTAGCCGTAGGTGGCGCCAACCTCCAGCGTAAATTTTCCACGAAGTATCTCGGAATTACTATAAGCGAGGATTTAAGGTGGACGGATCACATAAGAAATGTTGAGAATACAATCTCCCGAAACATAGGACTCATTAGAAAATCACAGCATATTCTCGACTCAAGTCATATCCTCCTGCTGTACAACTCTCACCTTGCCCTTCATCCGATATTGTCTCCCCATTTATGGTAGTACGTTCGAATATAAGCTAGAAAAGTTAAATCTACTGCAGAAAAGAATAATCCGAATAATTGATAAAACCGACCGCCTGGCCCATACTAGTCCCATCTTTAAAAATATAACATACTGAAGTTAAAAACCCAGTAGAAGTCTCCCAATTAGAAATTTTTGTGTCTGGCGCAGCGCCAGACACGCCCAGCATTTTGAAGTCCCGTTCGCCCAAACGATGTACCGGAAGTTCTCATTTTTCGTTTCAGCCCCAAGGACATGGAATAAAATTACAGCTCGTAAAATCAGAAATTTGGCGGATACCCCACGTAGCAAGCAATTCTTTAAAATTGTACTAAAAAAACTGTACGTAGATAACTATTAAAATTATGAATAGATTAAGTGAAAACAGCTACTATCTCTAGCTTTTTTGTGTTACTATTTGTACTTTACCATGTAAAGTCTTCAAACAATATGTAGATATTCACAATACAAATCTAGCGGTTTAAGATGTATAATTTAAGGCATATGTAGGTGTTGACACAGGCCGACCTCCGGCACCACTCTTGCCCCTTCCTATCTCCACCAAGTAAACGCGAAGTCAACTAACTCTCAAAGGTCTCTACTAACATGCAAACCCACCAACAAACCCTACCCTCCCCTCCCCTCTAAGCACACCCCATATCCACAGGAGAGGCAGACGGGCGGCGTGCTGGGGGCGTGTAGCTGGTACCGTTCTCCCGGCTGCTGGAATGCTAACGCTGTGGTGCCACCACACTGCGTCAACTCATCATAGGGCGACCGCTGGCACCCGGCATCGGGGCGCTGGCGAATGTCGAGGCGGGGAGAGGAAGTCAAGTAAGCGGGGACATCGGCCGTGGACTGCTCCCGAAGCTGACTGACTAAGTACCTAAATACTACTAAACGAATGTAATCACACAGACCCACAACCTGGCGAACGCTGATGTTATTTTGCACAACCTTAATGTACCTCTCTGCCCTCGTTCCCGACGATTATGCGATCATTTTCGTGGTATTGTACTTACTACCTGTGATGGGAACTGCCTGTAATGACGAACAATCTGATGCCTGCTCGCCATGTGAAAGGTGGCAGCACCTTGTGCCGTGGCCGGACTAGGGGGTGGCAGCACGTGTCGCTTTGGCCGGTCAGAGAGGTGGTGGCACCAGCCATGGTGGGCGGTTGTGGGGAGTGGTGGCAGGGGTGACATTTCTCTGAGGCTGTCGGACGCAGCTATGTCAATATCCACCGGTTTTTTTGGGAGATCTCTTGAGTCGCCTCCACACTGGCCTGCTTGCTGGGATACTGCCGCATTTGTCTAATTCACCATTGATCTATTACCATTTAACATGATTGAACAGCCCTCAAGCCGTGTATGTATCTCGGTGGCCATCACCCTGCGGAATGGGACTGCGCTGTCTGCTGATCACTATGGTTGCTGGAGCGATGTCGTGTGCCCCAATATTGGCCCCGGCCAAGAGCTATTATTGTCACCAGCCTCCATGACCCACTGGCTGCATTGTTATGATTACTGAGGCTCCCCCATATCAGGCCGTATGCTCTGATATTGAAGTGTGTTTTGGCCGGAAGCGACTGTGACTACATGTTCAGAATCTCCAGCGGGCGGGAGTTCGGGGGAGGCACTGAGGTCTTTTCCTTCTCGTCACGGACTGTGCCCTGATTCAACCGCGTGATAATGCATATAATTGTTATTGTTAATTGTTAACATTATGAGTGCCTCCTGCCTGCCACCTTCCGCCGGCCCTTCCTCTCTCCGCTGCTGACCACTTCGCCGCTCCCCGAACCCCCCCCCCCCATTCGTTCTACACCGCTCGACGGGGCCCGCGCCGGCCGATGTCTCAGTGGAATCCACTGCGACTCTGCTCGGCATTACTCAGAAACACGCACAATGAGGTGTGCGACTACGGCAGGGCACATATTTCACTCGCACAACACTACTGATTTTTTTCATGCATTCTTTCACTTCACTTTTTTACGTTATTTTATTTTATTTACTACCTGCTCCCGGGATATATCTGGATGCGGCGGTCCCGCACAGTTCCTGCTAAATCCCTTCCTCGGGCTGGCGGTGAAATGCACGTATTCCTGCCGCCTGCACGATGTCATGACTCCTGATGACCTGCCATTGTCACCCTCAGCAGCTGGTCGGGAATGAGTGAGGTCGGGTGATGATAATCATGGTACTGAATCGCTCTTTACCTCCGTAACGTCTACGACGAAAATGTTCCATTTTTTGCTTTTCTTAATGCCCCCCATTGTGTGTGTATTGCGGTTGCGTACGTATATATGTGCGTGTTTTAGTTCAGTTCAGCTCAGTTCATTTATTTCAGAAACATCCCGGTTGCATGTACACACAATTGTCCAGGCTTTTCATGCTCCTACGTCACAATATCGAAACGTGGAAAGTCAGGAGATCTTCAAACCTCGAACGAAAAAGCACGTACATACGTAACAGTTTCACACATTCAAAGTAAAAACGATCGCTTAGAGCATACCACTATGGGTAAGAATTACAATACCTGACATTACATCTGGCCCCTAAGTGCTTTAAGGACACCTCGTTTAAAGCTGGCACTGTTCGTGCAGTAACGGATCTCGACAGGCAACGAGTTAAACGAGGCGGCTGCGGCATAGCAAAGACGTCGTTGGCCGGCGTTGGTTCTGGCCCGCGGTGGTCGGAGATAACCAGCCTGCCGCGTGTCGTGATCGTGATTGGTGAATTGGAAAAGTTCGCGAAGTTCTTGTGGTTGACTGGTATCTAATATAGTTTTCGTGAGGCAGAGCTGATGATAAGTGGCTAACTGATTTGGATTTAAAAAGCCGAGACGTGCTACTTCTTCTGAAATGTGATCGCGTTTTTTTCTTTCCAGAGATGACCCTAGCACAGAAGTTAATAATATTTTGTATGCGATTGAGCTGAGTAATACTACAGGTCCCGTAAATCGAGATGCAATAACGAATGGAAGAAATTACAAGAGCTTGAACAAGCAGCTTCAGAACACGACTTGGAATAGTGTGCTTTGCATGAATGAGACAGATGAGAAACCCGGTGCATTTAGACGTAATGTGATCAATGTGGGTCTGGTAAGTGAGGTACCTGTCCATATGAACACCAAGATTTTTTACCTCCCTAGTTTCCGAAACGGTGGTGTTTCCTACCCTGATCTGCACTGTTGGGATGTTCCGAAGCATTTGCCGTGTTCCAAGTCACATAACTTGCGTTTTAGTGGCATTTCTTTTTAAGGAATTTACAGAAAACCAATTCAAAAGTGTATTAAGGTCACTTTTAAGAGCTGCAATCATAGCCGGAAGATGTTGTTTCTGACCTGAAATAAGTAACTGTGTGTCATCACAGAACTGAATGACGGAAGAATTGTCGATGTAAAGGCTCATCTCGTTCGCAAAAATGGACCACAAGAGGCAGGACAAGCTCCCGCCTTGGAACACCCCACAGGTGTTCAGAGGTGGGTCCGACAGAGTTGAGCTTCCAGGTCAGCTCCTTCTGCTGGAGGATGATGCGGTTTCTGTGTCAGTAGAAGACCTGGGAGAAATTTTTACCTGTTGCTTATGATCTCTGAGGTAATCCTGAAACCAGTGGGTATCGATACCATACAATTGTAATTTCTCAAGAAGCTTTTTGTGGCAGATAACATCGAAACATTTCGAAAGATCTAGCAAAACCAAGATAGAGATTTTCCCTCATCCATCGCCTGATGTACCTTATCTGTTACAACTGTCAGTGCTGTTTCGGTGGAGTGGTTCCTACGGTAGCCATGCTGATTGCTTGCATACAGAAAACTTGAATTTAGGTAGTAGTTTAGCTGTCTATGAACTAGTCGCTCTGTAATTTTCATTATTGCCGGGTAGCATGGTTATAGGCCGCCAGTTAGCCGGTTTCGAGGCATCGCCGCCCTTAGGTATAGGAACGACAATACCGTGTTTCCACTGTGATGGCACACTACCAGAAATCAAACTAGCATTAATGACATTGAGCAACACATGCTGCAAACCATAAAAGAAGCTCTGCATAAATGAAACACTGAAACCAGCAATGTCAACAGCACGAGACGATTTCATCGACCCTAACGTAATGCACATTTCATCGGCAGACACTGGCAGTAATCGGAATCCACAAGAAGGCACACGCGGGAGCCTAATAGGTACCCGCGACTGAGGAGGTGCAACGCTCGCTGCAGTTTGTGGTCCAACGTTGACAAAGTAATGATTGAGGTCGTTTGGAGACACATTTGGCACAGCAGAAGTGCCCTTTTTGCTGCCGATTACAGGCCGCAACACATGCCAAACTCGCCGTGGGCTGGCCTGTTTGTTGTTGTAATAAACGCATGGTTCCACTATAACAAAACTTCTGAGCCTAGTGTGTACAGATTCAATTACAGGGGGCTGTACATACATTAGGCTGTTTCATTGTTCAATTTTTTTTATTTTTGTCAGGTTCCGTGACTTTTCCCGTTCTATGGAGTGGAGTCGATCGGTGCAATTTTTATCGAAATCAGACCATACTTAGGTCTGCCTCATGGGACCTGAAGATATCGAGTTTTTGTAAAAAATAACTATAATGAGGACCAATACGGCTGACTCTGTAATTATCATAATAATTCTAAATATGTTTTTTTAAGCCTGCTATTGCAAAATGTTCCAGAGGTGCAGAAACTTGCTAACTCGGCTACCGGAGTTTGTGACACATTTACGAAAATTGAGGTGCATAATTGTGACAAAATAGCGATCCTGACTGTATGGCTCAAGATCAAACCCCATATTTTCGAAATAGAGAATGAAGCGTGTAGGGAATATTTTAACTTAGCAGCTCTGTTCTTCAATTGCACAGCGTACCATTAGTAATACAATATTGGTACTGTGTTCAGTTTCTACTAAAACGAGGGACCCCCGCTGCAGAAAACCCGCAAACCGCTGTCACAGTTGCCAGATTTTAACATGCAGCCCAATGGGGCTGATTGTTAGTAGTTTGCAGAAAGTTGTCGCCTAGATATCGGAAATGTGACAGTCAATTTTTTCGAGAAATACACGATTGTGGGCATATTTAAGGCATTAACAATAATGCAGATACTTTATCAAGTACTTCTTTGTCCATTTTTTCAGGTTAAATCATATTTACAGTTTGAGTGTCTTCGATTTATTGGCCCCTATTTCTTCGAATTTAGTATTAAGTACGCCTAAAAGCTACTAATAAAAGTACTAAGTGAGTGAGAAAATAAACATAGCTGGGCAGCAGTTCTACTTAAACTGCGCAACAGCGACAAGACAAGTCAGAAATGTTTATGTGATGTAGAGCCTGCCAAAAATTTAAACAGGCGGGAAGCCACTTATTTTAAGAGGGCATATTTATTAGGTATATTTAAGATAAGTGCAGGCTGAAACTAGCTAGAATAAATATTGCTGCCCATGGCTAATCTAAGATGAATGTAGGCTATTGTAAGACTGATGAACTTTCCCATATCAAGCTTTTTTTCATTCCTTAGCCTGCTTGTGCCTTAGTTTATTTGTGCCCTAGATTGGTTAGATAGATTTGGAGCTGGAGGAAGTTGGGAGAGTTGGCGCCAGCAACAGGCTGGCAACAACAGTGATTCAGGTGAGTTTTCATGATCAAATTATCATATCAATATTGTACAGATAGCAAATGTGTGCTAATGCAGTCCTCCACAAAGTGTTAACACCCACACTGGAGGGGGGTCTGGAACTAACGTGCACTGGAGGGGGCCGAGTAGACCCCCTTCTTATCTCAGAAAATCACAGCAAATCTCAGAAAGAAATAGACTTCAAAAAACGCTGGTTGGGGGTGTGTTGCTTACTACCAGTGGTGGTAAGCAACGCACAGGACCTGAACTGCATGGAGTTAAAGCAGGATTTTGACTACACTGGATCTTTCTTTGGTATGTGAATTCCAATACCTCTGTACCTATTAGGGCAATAGATATAATTTTACATCTATGCAGGCTAGTTGCCTCAGAGTTTTTACTGCAAAAAGGAATGACCAGGCAGGTAATGATCGTGAGTGGGATGCAAATTTTAAGCATTTGATGTGTTTATAAAAATGCTACCTAAGGTCCACTTTACCAACACATTTTAGGTAGATTCAAATACTATGTTGATATTGACATTTTTCCCTTTTGTTGATAAGTGAGATAGAAGTTTAGTGGGGGGGAAGCTGTGGTTAGGGTTCCCAATTGTGTGTACATGTACGCTCCCATTAATTGGTATGTTCCCAATAATGACTATTTTCATGATAATTGCTACATGTAATCATGTTGAAAAGTACCATAATTGGAAACACTCCTTTCAAAAATGGAAACTTCCTAAAAAAAGGAAATGCATGTCATTGGGGGAAACTGCAGTCCTTGTAGACCCTGGAGGGGTTATTAAGTGTAGGAAGTTTCAAATCGATTGACTTGAAATGTAGCTCTTACAGAGCTCTAAAATTGAAGTGAGGTGACCTTGGTTGACCTCGCCTGGTGACCTGACCTTGGTTGACCCGGGGTAAAGAATTTCAGGGATGGTGAGAAAATGATGAGATAAAAGGTAGAGCCCTCAACCGCGGTGCTGCGCCTCGTCATTTTTCTGCTATCCCGGAAAAACCTTAGGGGGCCATCGATGCACCCCGTTGGGGCGAGGGTTAAAGCGCAAGCAAGAGGCAAGTGACATGGGCTCACCGGAAGTGATCAACCTATGCATCAGACATAAATCAAAATAGTCAAAGTACTCCCGGGCGTCAAGCCACTTCAAATACTTAATAACATCCGAAATATGATTACATTTTCTTCTGCCGGATATAACTCGTGCAGCAAAATTGAAGACTTTCTGAATTTTATCTTTGGATTCGGAATTTGTGCTGCCATAAACCTGAATACAGTAACGGATATGAGAGAACACTAATGTATCAATAATGCGTGGGAGCACCTCCACAGGTAGAAAGTGTCTGGCATGATACAGGGCTATGAGAATTCCAAAACATCGGTTTGACACAAATTTTACATGCTGTGACCATGATAAGTGGCAGTGCATGTAAACACCTAAATTCCTAACAACATTTTTGCTTACAATTTCTTCACCCATGAACTTGACCCGTAACGGCTGCGGTATGACTCTCAGTTGCCTGCGGTATCCACAGAGAATCCCCTCTGTCTTGCCAGCATTGATCTTCATGCCATTCTGTTGGAACCAGGTTGTCAGTATGTCTACGACTTTTTCCAAACTTCCTAGCATGTCTGGTATTTGTCCACGTGGCCCAGAGATACCAATTTGGATATCATCTGCATACCTAACACAACGGATCCTAAACCCGTTAAAGTAATCTGGAACGTGACAAGATAGATCGTTGCCCATGATGTTTGCAAGTATGTGGCCTAAATAAGTGCCTTGAAAAGTACCAATACCGATTGGTAAGGGTTCCGAAACTTTGTCACCGATTTTCACTTTTTGTACATGGGCATCGAGATAGCTTTTAAACCAACCAGGAGAGATCTGCAAGAGTTCTAATTTTGTCAAAAGTGCTGTATGGTCAATCACATCGAAAAATCGACTCAAATCAATCAAGGTGAGCAAAGTAATTTCCGAATGGTCCATTGCTTTTAGAATTTTATCGCTTAATAATAATAATAATTATTGGGGCTTATCGATGCACCAACTGCCAGGGTCATATGGCGTCGCCAACTCTCTCCCTGTTGGAAGGGTTGCTCGGGAGCCAGCTTGCTCCTTGTTCAGGGAAGCCGCCGGGCCTTGAACCCGGGTCGGCTGCGTCGAAGCCAGCTATGCTGACCACTCCACCACCGCGCCCCCGAGTTCTATCGCTTATGGTGATAAGGGCTGTGGCTGTTGAACGCCCAGATCTGAACCCATGCTGATCATCAGCCAGGAGGTGCTGTTGATTTAGATATTGCGAAAGTTAATTTAATGCTAGTTTGTCGACAATTTTACTAATAGTGGGAATAGTTGTGACCGGTCTAAAGTTAGCTGCGATAGCTGGATCGCCTTTTTTATGCAGCGGAATGACTAACGCTGACTTCCAATTTGGAGGTACCGTTTCCGAAACAAAACTAGAGTTAATAATACGCCACAAAAACGCCCGATGATAGTGAAACTGATTTTCACAACTTTGACCGGTATATCTATCATCTTGAATTAGAGAATTCTTGTTCGGCATCGAGAAAACAATTTTCTGCAATTCATTCAAAGTAACCGGGGTAAGTCTAAGGCTGCCTGAATTTACCCTCGGTAAGCAAGTACTGAGGGCCACTCGTCCTGAGCATCTAAACTGTGTATCCACATCGTCTCGCGTGATTTTACCTATTGAAGTAAAATATGTGTTTAGATCATCTGGACTTAAATTATCTGGCTCAGTCACTGGCCCACGTTTTGGAGCGATTACATGTCTTAAATTGCGGTACCAATAACCCGAAGGAGAATTTCGAACTCCTGCAATAAAGAGTTAATTTAGAAGTCAAAGTTAAACGTCCCACAAATCACAGGGATGGCCACCCCGCTCAGGTCACCCTCTCACCAGTCAGTTGCCAGTCAACCAACACCGTGTAAATATTGAGCACTGGAGCGTCTCAGGGGAATTAACCCTCGCCCCACCGGGGGCCATCGATGGCCCCCTAAGGTTTTTCCGGGATGGCAGAAAAACGACGAGGCGCAGCACCGCGGTTGAGGGCTCTACCTCTCACTGCATCATTTTCCCATCATCCCTGAAATTTTTACCCCGGGTCACCCAAGGTCAGGTCACCAGACGAGGTCAACCAAGGTCACCTCACTTCACCTTTAGAGCTCTGTAAGAGCTACATTTCAAAGTCGATCGATTTGAAACTTCCTACACTTCATGACCCCTCCAGGGTCTACAAGGTGTATATCCGGGATTTTTCGATTTCCTGCCCTGAGGTCAGGTCACAAGGCGACCTCTCCCATTGGAAAAGCATGGAGAAAAGATATTTCATGATATAAAAGCCACAAAAATGATTGCAAATACTCAGACTGCTCAGAACAACGTTTTTGGACACCCTTTCACGGATCCCAGGGGTCATATTTGCCCTTTGACTTTTCCAAGATCATGGAAGGTCACCAGAGGTCAAAAACAGTATTTTGACAATAACTTTTGACCTAATTGAGCTAGAGCGGTGAAACAAACACCATCGTGTTTGTCTTGTCACTGGCTTTCATTTGATATACGGCAAGGTCACTTTTTGACCTTTCGTGACCTCAGGTCATATTAGGTCACGAGGTGACCTCTGGCGGTCAAACCACTGGCGGGAGGTCTTTACGTTCCACAAAGCGGAAAAAGTACTGCCAATTTGCTATCAAATGTACTTTACCAGGCCCCAATAGCTCTAATGACATAAGAGTTATGCCCAGTTGGCTTAATCATTGCATATTTGAATGAAAATAGCCGATCTTGACCTAATTTGAACTCTGGAGGTCAAACCATTCACCTGAGCACTAAAACATGCTAAGTAATTTCTTACTGAATTCACGCGAGCTTTCTATTGCACTTTGCAGATTTGCGCTAACGCCCATATTTTCGGAGTTAGAGGGGGGCCATCGATGGCCCCCGGTGGGGAAGGTGGCGCTGGACCCCCGGTGGGGCGCGGGTTAATTCAAAGCCTGCACATGTACATCAGGTGAGTGCACTGCCACTGGATGTTCCTGAGCAGCGGACCGGACCCCGGGGCTCTATCAGCTAACCTACCAGTGGCGGATCCAGGGGGGCAAAAAAGGCAATTGCCCCCCCAAACGGAAAAGCTCGGGGCAAAACTATGTTTTTGCCCCCCCAAAGCGATCGACCTCCTTTTTCCCCGACTCCTTTTTAGCTTGTAAGCAAAATTTTGGTGCTTCAACTCTCAACTTCAAACAGAATTAGAGAAGTTCAGTGTAAATATTGGGGCTTGGATTGGAAAAAAATGTATGTTGAGCCCATATTTTTCACCCCGTAACGTTTTTTTTATTTATTTCTTTTGCTTTTCGTCTCCAGTTCCCAAAATCCTACCGAAAAGGCATATTGTAGGGCAATTTTTCACTGCGCGACGTTTTTTTTTTGTTTTTCGACTTTGGTTTGCCCCTCCCAAACCAACCGGCTAGATCCGCCACTGTAACCTACTAGGGCGGAAAAGGTAGGGATGACGTAAGGGATAAGGTACAGAGCTTTGTCAGGATTAACCATGTGGCAAATTTCACGTCTCGCTCATTCATAGGCGTACCAGGGCCAAGCGGTCCACCCATAGTCCCTTCCTATTCGGCTAAAATTAACACGCGCATTGACGGGGGTCTGAGCCACCTTCGCATTGACGGGGGGGCGGGTACCCGCCCCCTAAGATCTCGAGAACCACGGTAGGTAGCGAAAAACAGTAAACGGCGTTGGGCTGCCCATCCACTTCTCTATCGAAAACATTTGGACCATTCTTTGTCAGGTCACATTTAAGGTCACGAGAGGTCAAAACATGCCCGTCATAGGGATAACATGTAAATTCAGTTTTTCGGCCATTAAATCTGAACAAATAAAGATAAAACAAAACGACTCAAACTATATGAATCCTCTTAGCAAGCCGAATCGAATGATATATAAGTTGACCTTGCTAGGTCAAATCAAGGATTTGACCTGACCTGAGGTCAGGTCAGGGTCAAATTATATAAAATGCATATCATTAGAACCGCAAAGCCCAGGCGAGTCTAATGCAGCTAAAATAAATGCTTTATCACCATCCTTTACTGAGTTATTCCGTAAAAACCATTTTTCCCATGTATTTCCAATGGAGAGGTCATGCCTCGTACCTGACCTTAGGTCATCGATATCAAAAATACCGGAACATATTTTAGAGAACTCGGTGGGGCCATTATGTGATATGAGTTTCAATCGGATAAGTTCACCCTGCTCTGACTTATGCTATCTTAAACTTTTTTGAGGTCGTGTCACTTGACCTGTAATGGTGACCTGACCTGAGATGACCCTAACCTTAAAATTTTTACAGAAGTTGTAAAAATGATGAGGGAAAAGGTATACTAAGTACGGCGGCGCTACGCGCCGCCGTTTTTCTGCTGTCTCCGAAAAACCCGAGGGGGGGCGGGTACCCACCCCCCGTCAATGCGCGTGTTAACAAATTTAGGCCAATTTTGTTTTCCCAATATGTTTACGGTTTTGTCCATTTGATTTGAATTGCTTTGCCCCTCCTCCACACCAGTTTGATCTGAACCCGCCTTGAGGTCATCTCTGTTTGGGTCATCAGGCCAGGTCCGGTGAACTCATAAAGAATTGTTTCAAGGTTATTATGATTTAGCTTGGATTATGATTTAGCTCTGGCAGTATTTTCCTCGACCGCCTCCTACCCAGAAGATGGCAGTACACTGGGTAGTGCCCGCCTTGACTAGGGACTTCCGCTGACCAACAAGCGCCCTTGTTATTGGGAGCACGGGCCTGATCAGCCTTTAAACAGATTCACCGGTCCGGTGGCACCGCCCGAGGGCACGGCCTCGCCGCGTGTGACCGGAGCAGTCATCTGTTCCGCCGGGTGTGAGAAATCGGGATAGCTCCACTGTCTGGTACATTGGGGCGCATGACATGGAGCGTGCGGACATGACTGTCCCGCAAGGGTGCCGATAAGCGTAAGCCCCGCTGCCGTGTACATAGTGTGTGTGTGGTGCAAATGTATAAAAATGTTCCCAGGTTGGGAATACAAAAATATTAAAAAAGAAAGAAAAAAAGTTAACATACTTTTTGGATCTCCAGACCAAACTATCATTTAAGTCCAAACTCATAATAAAGTGAAGCACTCCGTTTTGTAGTGTTTACCCTCATTTCTTACCAACTGAGAAATGGTTTCGCGTAGTAAACTCTTGCCCTGCTGACGGAGATTCTAGAAAATTAAATTAAACCCTTGATCAGGGAACTGACCGAGACTTGAAGCTTGGTCAGTCACGCCATTGCCGAGAACCACACCACCGCACCACCATTCCCGTCACTTAGCATCCACGTGATATTGCAGCTCATGACCTGAAAATGGATATTTGCCCCGTAAGCCGCAATTACAGTGATGCGCATTGTGCAATTACGGCGATTGCAAATTTTCGTTCCGTGCCAGGCCCTCCTGCTGAAAGTCGAGTTCATCGGAGGAGACGACGGGGACTGTTAAATAAATTACAACACACTGGATGACAGACCTTTCTCTGTCATCCAGTGTGTTGTAATTTCATTGGACCATACTGTGGCCGATACAAAAGATGTGTCCAACACCTTCGAAACGCCAGGTTCACGGAGCGCTGCGAAACTTCGCCTACCTTATCATTGAACACTTTGGCAGCTTTTGTGAGGGAAAGAATTGAACTCAGATCACCAGCCCAGTCCAAACCGCTCTACCTACGAAAACCTTACAAGTTGTGCCCTACCTACAAATTTTGAAATCAATTTAAACTAATAGCATGTTTTAGGCCCATCCAGCGCTGCTGCTTCTGCTTTTAATGGGCGAAATGAAAAAAGCGGCGGCAGACAGCGCACTTAGGACAAAAGAAACAATATAACATGTAGGTATACAAATATTTGCATGGCTTTATGAATTATCACGTGATGTTTACACTTTTTGCCTTGAGGCTAGTTAAGCTTAAACCTATACTCGGTTGAATTTGTTCTTCAAAGATAATGGCGCACTCTCAGAGCGCACACACAATTCTCAGACGAAGACCACTGACGACAAGAATCAGCGAGGACGACGCATGTTTTTGCAGTGGTTAAAGTAACGAAGTAGTGTTAAATATTAAAGATGAGAAGTTTTTGAGATATTTGAAATGTAGTTTGTGGTGCGTTTCACCACTTCAAATGTTAAAAACAAGGCCAGTAATAGGAACCTGTTAATTTTTTCGAGTAAATGTATCATTTGTGCTTAGGGATTTCTTCTGACCGGATGGGCCTTTACAATAGGCAATTGAACCGTATAATTATTGATATATTGAAACAAATTGAAATTTTGATTTAAAAAATTGAAATTCTGGAGGAAAAGGTATTTAAAGGAGGTTAAAGGAGGCTTGCAAAAGGTAGGCAGATTCAAACACGTTTACTTGGCATTATGTTTACCTGTTGAGCCAACTTTTTTCATCAACTCATTTGACTTGCTGTCTTCACAACTCAACTCAGCTCAACTCATTGACGTGTTGTGAACCAACTCAACTCAACTCAACCCACTTGTCAATTGTTTTTCGATTCAACTCAACTCAGAGTCGAATGAGTAGGAATTTGAGTTAAACTCCGACTCTGACTAGCGAGTCGCACAACTCTGGGCGGTAGTGCATTATATTTGGTTGTGTCAACACTTGCTAGTCTCGTTTTGCCAGCTTAAGTTCTCGCACGCGCAGGTCGACGTTTGTGAACTTGTCTCGTGCTATGGTGGTGTTCGGCATATATAAACCGATTTCTCAGGTCGCTCGGTTCTTCTGTGATAATGCATGTACAGTACACAAACAGCGAGATTATACAAGTGTTGTTTTATGGCATTAAGTGGGGTTTACCACAACCCAATTACATCACAACCACATTTAAACTATGTCTCAGCTCATCTTGCCAATAATCTATATATTTACCTGCGTGCAAGACACTGCTTCAATTTACATTAACAATTTTACGCAATTATATAAGCATAAGACTTTACACACGTGTAACCCCCTGCGTCTGACTCAGGGTATATATCAGATCAATACATGGATAGAAGCGGGAGTGAGGCCCACTTTTACAAGCAGCGCTGGTGCCTTTTTAAATGTGATTACACATACACATGGAAAGAAAGCATCACATAGGCGGATACTGTATTATCAAAACGGAATGCTATGGAAATAGCAACTCTTATCTATACTGATGCCGCGGACTCAAACTCTGTGTGCTGTTCTTTTCGCTCGACAATCGCCTCTGCATCTCTACATAACCTAATGGCCTTCTTCAGCATTTGAACAATGCTGAGTACGGATATTCCGAGCATGAGACCGAGGTTGCCGCCGAAGTCAGTCACCATTTCCCAGACAGTGTAGGCCAGCCTTTCCTCCAGCACCTGCATCATCAAGTTACCCAGTGTAACAGAAAGCATAATGTTATGTTTGAGGCGTGACACATTATCGTTGTTGTACTGCTCTGTGACCCATATAATTCTTTGTATACAAGGCCGTAGACACGAAGAGCAGTTGGGACAAATATTACGGTAGAAAGGCAATGTTCTGAGCGTGCAGGGTGGTAGCTTGCTGGGCTGGGCAGAGGGCCATATGTCATTGAGTTGACATCTGGCAATCTCCCTGTATGAAGTTGAGGCAGCAAGAGTGCCAGCAGGAGGCTTCGTCGTAGGCTGGGTCAGACTCACAGGGCTGTTTGGCGCGATTCACTGCTGAAATCTGCTCAAAATGAACCTTAATATCAACCATTTGATACCAATTAAGAAAAATAAAAACGTATGCGCCAAGTATTGGTGTCCGACCTTTAGGCAGAGGAGTCCGCATAGGGCTAGATGAGTGAATTATTGCGTACAATCTTTCTTCCCTATTTAAAAAACGCATAGTGCCCTCAGACATGTTACGCAATATCATCCATTTATCGTTATACTTCATCATGTCAGGGTCGAATGAAATGTTCGGCATTCCAAACTCATTGTCATCAACAGACCTTGTGACACTATCGTCATTTTTCTCCGGCTTTGTCTGGTTCATTCCAATCTGACTGTCCATTCCTGCGGTTTCAGCCCTTTTCTGATCTTCGCCTTTCGTAACTAGATGTGCAGCCGGAGGGTGTTCTGAGAATCCATAGCCAGAATAAAATTTCATATCATATTGCTTGGCCGGAGAGCCTATCAATTTGATAAACAGCGTTCCATTGATCGACGAATCCTGTATCTGACACGTGTAGCATGTTGCAAAGATATCTGGTGAGAAGATGCGATGCCATCTGACATCCTGTGGAGGATAACCATTACGGTCATACAGCGAGTAGAAGATAAACTCTTCTGGCTTTAGCCATCCTGCTTCCAGTACCTGTGCTATTGTACAATCCGCCAGAAGAGGGTACAAATGTTCATATACCTTATATATTGATCCAAACGGCTCGTCAGTAAAAAATGTTTAAAGTGTGTATATTTATCAAAATAAGGGAAGGACATGTTTTCCGTTTCAACGTTAAAACGGTCGGCAATCAGGTGACTAAGTCTACCCATGTGAACAAGTTCATGACATAAGGTAACGTTCGGAAATATAGCTGGCTGATACGACACGGATGTAGAGACGGGTTCCGACTGGTACAGTTGTATCTTGAGGGCGCAGAGTGCTAGAAGGCCTACCACGCACAGGAGTTCAGCCAGTGAATACAGTGATCGGAGAGCGCGGGCTGGAGTCATTGCTGTTGAATCAAGTATCCTGTTGATTGCTTATAAACACAAATCTTACTCAGTGTATGATGGGCTCTCCTCAGCTTGATGATATCCCGTGCTTTCTACAATCACTGTTATATAAGCTCTATATCAGGCTCTGCTGAGGTCGATCTTCGGTGGGGTTTCTGCCTTCCTGAAATGAATCAATCTCGGGAAGAAGCTTTGCACCGCTGCAGTGAACGATCAGCACTGAGGCGTGAACGCTTCTCGTCCTCACTTTTGAAGATTGTCCCCCAACCCCATCCCCAGACCTTTCAGCAAGAGGGCTGGACACGGTACAATGCTTCGCAATTACTATTATTGGACAAAACACCTCACGGTAAGTACAGCTTAAAGGACAAAGAGGCGCTTACATGGATTAGTTTCACACAACACGTTACGGCCAAATGACGCAGTGGAGACCCGGTACGGTGCTTTTCCGGATCCACCGGCTGAAGTATGGTGGAGCGAATGTGCGGGGGCGGGGAAACAGCTTATAAGCCTTGTAGAAACAATGATGCTTGTATTTGGTTATTTAACTGTATTTTGTGTTCATTTTGCACTCGACGGGAGACATTCTGCTCTACAATGAAACGTGTCGGTAAAAAGGAGAGACAGAGTTCTGGGCTGCAATTTTTCAGGTAAAAGTTTCTCGATTTTAAACAAATTATGAAATAAAAAATGTATAATCCGCTAGTGCGAACGGCAATGGTGAGCCCAAGGTCGACGATAGTTTCGTTCTAGACTGGAAGGTTTTTGTCAGTAGCATGATTAACACGCTCAGTGGAGGTGGTCCTAAATTATTCCCCCCCATATTTCCCGATGTACCGAGCTGGCCAGAGAACCGTTGTCGGCGGAAAACGCCAATTGGCCAAATTAAATAAAGTTTAAACCTTTCCTAAGCTCATACTCCCATTTCTCACCTAAAAGCTGCTATAGTGACGGTTATATTGGAAATTATTTGGAATATGCCATATAATTACGTCAGAGGTCATTGACCACGAACTAAAAAGTTCGGCGGCAATCGGGTGCGATCTCGCCGCTACCATTGTCGTCCGCATTTTGTTGCATTCCCGGCTTTTCCCGCATAATCACGGAATTTTCCATTAGGTCTCCAGCACGACCCGAATTTGACGTCATTTGACTTAGGTCAATTATCTTTGAAATAAATCCCCTAGCAGGCCCTTTTCGAACCATTTCAGTTATTGATATCTCAGGGAAGGGCATTTTAGGAACCACCCACACACTCCACGGTACGTTTACACCACACGCCTCTCCACTGGTCAATTTAATACTGACTGTGCTCCCCACCTTTTGCTTTGCCGGTGGTAAAGCTAATGCCAAAAATGTTAAGGTGGGTTACAAGCCGGAAAGGGTCCAATCTTACCAACATAGTTAGGAAAAATTTCCGAAGGTCTGAGAGCTGCTTATTTTTTCATCATCTGTACGTTGTCTTCAAATGTGAAGCTCATGACCATTGAACTGCAAATCTGCCATTTTACTGGTGTTGAATCGAAAACTTATGCCCACATGCTGATGCTGACGTTGAAAGTTATAGTTTTGTTCATTTTACTTTATTAGATTCCTCACATCCTTTTGCTTTCTCCTCAACTCCCCCGTCCTCCCGAAAAAGAGCTAGGAAATTTCTTTCGAAAGAGATACGACCCCAACGCGGGCAAACTCAGGTCTGATTCAGAAAACCAGCCGCTGCCTTTTTTACTTCTAATTAGCTCAATGTCGGAATAGGTTTATTTTAACAAATAAATTGAAGGAATTAGCAGTGGTGTTTGCCAAATTGGCGTAACAAAGCAGGATGGCCAGGGGAGCAGCTGACTGAGCTTTGAAGACAAAAGAATCTAACCTCGGGTGGAATAAAAGATGACAACATATAGATATTTAAAAGCAGCCTATCTTAACCTTCGCCCGGGTGGGGGGTCTTTTTAGACCCCTCCCCTCGGTTTTTTCCAAAGCAACCAAAAGACAGCGGCGCGCAGCGCCGCCAAACTTGGTCTAGCTTTTACTTTATCATGTTTACATCTTTCCTGAAATTTTAGCTCAAAGTCATATCAGGTCAGGTCACCAGGCCAGGTGAAGTGACCTCACCTAAAAAAATACTTAGGACTGCATAACTAAAAGGGGGTTAATTGATCAAATTGAAACCCATACCACATATTGGGCGCACCAAGAGCTACAACATATGTTCCGGGATTTTTTATATTGGTGACCTAAGGTCATGTGCAGCGCATTACCTCCCCATTGTAAATAAATGTGGAAAATCACGAAATGAGCTTTTCTCAGTAAGTATCAATGTAATCAATTTCAAACATCGTTTATGACTTGCTCTTAGCCCATTTCTAAAGTTGATGCTAAAAATTTTGACTTGGGACCTTTGAAAAGTCACCTTAGGTCAAATAAACATTTTTTGGTGTTTTACTCTATAAATTTTGAATAAACAAATATAGAGCTTTTATTTTGTCACCGAAGTGTTTGTATAGTCACTGCAAGCCAAATGATATGCACCATGACTATTCCAGGTCAAGTTGGGTCAGACCGTTGACCTGGGTCAGGTCACATTTTTAAATTTGACCTGGAATAGCAATATTATATATCATTCGATTTGTATTGACGAGAGGATTGCAATGGCGCATCAACAATGGCTGTATCTTGCTTGGTTCGAAAGTTATTAGCGAAAAGTAAACGCCCTTATGCATGGGTGGCTATGGGCATTCTCAAGAACATTCCCAATATTCTGTGACCTGTAGCAATATTCTGATTTTAAAATACTCCTATAGAAAAAGAAATTAATATCTGCCTGTGGATGATGTCATGATCTGGAAACCACTACCATACTCGAAACGCTTCAAGGGATTCGATTGGCTGATGCTCATCGTGACGTCAGCATATGTCGTCACACCAGCAGCTCACACCAATGGCCGCCTGGCGAGAGGTACACGAAAGGTAGATTTCGGGTAGGTTTTAGCTTTTTTCTACGGAAATATCGAATTCCAAGACAAATAATATATACAGTACCGGGTTTTCCGACTTGCCTTACAACCTGGCTATCTCAGTTAAAATCACGTTATACGAGTGCCAAATTTCCTAGAGCCACTCTTTTAGTATTCTCAGGCCTATGTAATATGATTTTGCCTTCAAACTATGGAAGCCTAAGTCAGCAGTACTTTTGTTACTTTTGTTGTTACTTTTGTTTTGGGTAGCCAACCCGAGATCTTCTTGAGCTCTGGGGTGGGGTAGGATGTCCAAGGTTTAGGGAAATCCGGAATATGAAATAACCGCGGTACCAACATCGCTCCCTTACATGCTAAGTCGTAGTATGATATTCTATCTTGTATCTTGTATTAATCGCCAATAGGTATTTATGAGTGTAACCCAATTACAGGCGAAGTCAGGATAACAATAAACCTAAAATACATACAATACATGGTCACAATTAAAACGTCGTATGGTTAAAACAAAAACAAGCACAGATACACCTTCAAAGAGGCACTAATCGGGTCACCGCATACACAGAAATCTCCTTTTTTAATCTGCCGATTGGATCCACTAGCATGTCGCTCCTTGGTGAAAATGTTTTCCTTATAGAGTCGATGGAATTGCTGATAATTATCATGTCTAACTATTATGGTTTTACTAGAGGCATGCAAAGGGGCGTCCTACCCCATGGAATAGGTAAGATGCCCCTGGGGCTTAGTTGGATGCTCCACATCTGGGCATCTCACTCCATTTTGTTCTATCGTTGCTTAATTAGCTTTTTCATAGTTTTTAGCTTTATTGGCAATCATTTAACCCTTGCCCCGGTGGCGGGTACGAGCCACCTTCGCCCTGTTGGGGGGGGGCTAAGAAAGACCCCCACGATCTCAAAAACTAAGAGAGCTAGAACAAAGCGCAAAACGGCAATCGAAAGCTCTTCAAAAATAATATCGAAAATACTTCGGTCATTTCTCTTGTCAGGTCAATATCAAGGTCACCAGAGGTCGAAACAGGTCAAAATCGTTTATATGAGGTGTACTAAGAAAACCTCATATATCTCAGAAACTATGATAGCTAGACACATTTTTTAACACCATTCGAAAACTCTTGAGTTGTTATTTCATTGCAGTGCCATTCATTTTTGTGCAGGTCAAAGCCTAGGGAGCTACAGGTCACTGAATATTAAGCATATTCTTGGGAATGTCCATAGCCACCCATGCATAAGGGCGTTTCTTTTTTCGCTAATAACTTCCACACCAAACAAGATACAGTCATAGTTGATGCACCATTGCAATCCTCACGTCAATACAAATCGAATTATGTATAACATCGCTATGCCAGGTCAAATCTAAGATTTTGACCTGACCCAGGTCAACGGTCTGACCCAACTTGACCTGGTATAGTCATGATGTATATCATTTGGCTTGCAGTAACTATACAAACACTTTGGCGACAAAATAAAAGTTCTAGCTTAGTTAATGCAAAATTTATAGAGTAAAACACCAAAAAATGCTAATTTGACCTAAGATGACCTTTTAAATAACACAAGTCAAAATTTTTGGCATCAACTTCAGAAATGGGCTAAGAGCAAGTCATAACCGATGTTTGAAGCTGATTCCATCCATACTCACTGAGAAAAGCTAATTTCGTTATTTTCCCCATGTATTTACAATGAAAAGGTCATGCTCTGCACATGACCTCAGGTCACCAATATAAAAAATCCCCGGAACAAATGTTGTAGCTCCTGGTGGGCCCCCAACTTGATCAATTAACCCTTCTTTTATTTATACGGTCCTAAGCCTTTTTTAGGTCAGGTCACTTTACCTGGCCTACGCCTGAGCACGCTTACGGTACCTGAGCACGCCTATGGTTTCTTATCATCTTATAATACACATATGGGATCAATGCATGGTTAAGTTTACCCCTCCCGAAGATTCTGTACACAATCTATTTACTTTGGAAAAGTTCGGATGGAAAACATTGTAAACCCCCCATTTTGAGCTTCTGGAACCGCCTATGGCCAAAACTATATCAAAATATACATCAACTGTCATCCTAAATCTCAGTACTAGCATTCAAACATTACAACTGCCGCTAATTCGCATCACACAGCTTTATTGTAGAACAAACGCTACGCAGGCGACAATCCTCGGCTTCTGAATAAAACCCTCTAAATCATCGAGCCATAGCTCCACCTCTGGACATATATCTTGTCCAAGTTTTCAGGGAACACCCGCTATTTAGTTGTAGGAAAAGTCACCAAATTTCAAGGGCCTATCTCAAACCGTTTAAGAGATACTATGGTAAACCTGAGGTATGGGCAGAATCTGCCCCTGCTGGAAACAAGCTTAACCCGCGCCCCACCGGGGGTCCGGCGCCACCTTGGCCCCACCGGGGGCCATCGATGCCCCCTAACTCCGAAAATATGGGGTTAGCGCAAATCTGCAAAATGCATTAGAAAGCTCGCGTGAATTCAGTGAGAAATTACTTGCATGTTTAAGCGCTCAGGTCACTGGTTTAACCTCCAGAGGTCAAGTTAGGTCACGATAGGCTATTTTCATTAAAACATGCAATGCTTAAAGGGAATGTGCCACCATCATAACGTGAATTTAACTGAGATAGCCAAGTTGTAAAGCAAGTCGGAAAACCCGGCACTCAATATATCATTTGTCTTGGAACTCGAGATTTCCGTAGAAAAAAGCTAAAGCCTACCTGCAAAGTACCCCTCATGTACCCTTAGCAGCAGGCCACAGTTGTCATGGCTGTTGGTGTGACGACATCTGCTAACGTCACAATGAGCATCAGCCCATCTTTAGAGGCAGGCAAAGGTGCCTTGCACAGAACACCTTATCAAAAGCCCTTAACTAACTCGAGTATGGTAGTGGTTGCCAGATCATGACATCAACCACAGGCAGATATTTATTTATTTTCCTAGAGAAGTATTCTAAAAATCAAAACATTGAGCTTACTGTACATTTTGCAAAGAAGTAATGAGTTGTTTCATTTTTTTCAGCTAAAAGTACGCATAATTACACTAAATTCCAGGATTCGATCAAGGTGCCACATTTACTTTAAGAAAACTAGGCATATCTCTTATGCCATTAGAGATATTAAGATTTGGTAAACTACATTGGATACGAAAATGCCTGAACTTTTTCCCCTATGGGGAACGTAATGACCTCCCACTAGTGGTTTGACCTCCAGAGGTCACCTCGTGACCTCATATGACCTGAGGTAATCAAAGGTCAGAAAGTAACCTTACCGTATATCAAACGAAAGCTAGTGATGAGACATACACGATGGTGTTTGATGCAACTCTCTAGCTTAATCAGGTCAAAAGGTATTGCCAAAACACTGTTTTGACCCTGGTGACCTTGGATGACCTTGGAGAGTTCAAAGGAAAAATATGACCCACGGGATACGTTAAAGGGTGTCTAAGAACGCTTTCCTGAGCAAGCAAAGCATTTGCACCCGTTTTTGTGGTTTTAGATCATAAGACAGCTTTTCCTCATGTTTTTTTAAATTGGAGAGGTCACCTCGTGACCTGACCTTAGGTTACGAAATCGCAAAATCCCGGATATACTTTGTATACCCTGGTGGGGCCATGAACTGAAGGACGTTTCAAATCGATCGACTAAGAAACGTAGCTCTTATAGAGCTCAAAATTTGAAGTGAGATGACCTTGGTTGACCTCGCCTGGTGACTTGACCTTGGGTGACCCGGGGCATAAAATTTCTGAGATGGTGTGAAAAGCATGGGGTGAAATATAGAGTCCTCAATATCGGTCCTGCTATTCGTCGTTTTTTCTGCTATCTTGAAAAACCTTAGGGGGCCATTGATGGCCCCCCCGTGGGGTGAGGGTTAAGGCTTGGTCATCTCAGGTCACTAGTGCAGATCAAGTGAGCTCACCTCTAAAAAAATTAAAGTGTCAAACAGGGTCCTGAAATTGCTTTCACGCAAGGTGGAGAGTGAGGCCAAAATCCCAAAAAGAGGCCGAAATCCCACACATTCTTAACATGCCTCATTTTTGTCGTTTAGGATTTCCAAGCTTACGAGTCCCACCACAGCCTTTTTCCTAGACATGTTTATTGCTTCTTATCTGACCAATACTTTTTCAGGATAATACTTTGATTTAGGACTGTATCTATATGCCTTCAGATTCAATTTAGGGCCCCATTCCAGGGATGCTTCAGCAGGAGCTGTGACATGTTTTTGTTCGGAGGAATGAGCTCATGTTTTTATTATTCAGGAGTGTATGCTTCATGGATGATCTTTACTGTCAATATATGTGTATGGTATGAAATATACTCAGCAACTACCACCAGTTTTTTTAGTTTGACTGACAGTAGATGAAAATATCTGCTGTAGAATGGAAGTGAACAATCATCATTCTGCTACCTCCTAGTGGAAGGAAACATTATGATGCTCCGCAATTGTAGGTACCTAATATATAGATAGGATCTCATAAACCTGAATCTCAAACCCATTTACATAGAACTAGGAAGCTACATAATTTATAATATTTATATACAGAATACATTATTTGGCCCTGATGCCATGGTAAATAACCAACCAGATAAAATCCCTCTTCCCCTTATTTTGATATTCTCCAACTTTCACCCCTCCAAGCACCACACAGGCTATCATTATTTAATACAGGACGTGGGGTTTAAACACTCAACCACTGCCAGGATTATTTTGCTTCAATGTGTGAAAACCACCAGCCTATATTTGTATGTACAATAAGTTCAGATTAAGAAAATAGCAAGCATACCCAGCCTTAAAAAATCATGAGTCGCAAAAGGTACAGTCTGAGCTTTCCTCCGAGCTGTGGAAAACCTTTGCAAGGTATTATGACCTCACCCAGTACTGTACTGAGTAGGTAGGCACCCACCTATCTCCTGTAGATATTTAATATGGGAGAAATGGTTCGATTAATCATGAATTTCCCGAAAGATAACCTGCAGTATCACGGATAAGAAAGCACAATATTCCTTCCAACAGCAAACTCAAATTCCTTCCACACACTCACTCAATTTCCAGTATTCTTTCCAATAACCATACTGACCTCAAAATTCTGTATTCTCCGCCTTAGTGATATTCCCGCCTCAAGACAGGGCTCGCCAAGGTTATCGAAGTAACAAAAAAACTCACCGCCTGCACTTGCGCACCCATTGATGACACCAAAGATAATTTAGACTCCCCAAATACGACAAAGTGACGTCAGTGTTCCAAATGGACGAAATCCAGCTGAGGCCTTTTCACCGAGGCCAATTCGGTACTTGGATGTCTTTGGAATCCTTTTTCTCATTAATGAACGCACGGTTGAGAGCAATCGAACGCTAGAAATGTTTCTAAAGCATGTTTTAACTTCACAAAACTAACAAAAGGAAAAATAAATCTCTATTTTACGAAATATATTGAAAGGTGGAATCGGCCTCTTTTAAAGTGGATATTTTGACCAAAATCACGATGTAGTTGCGAGCGTTTGAAAATTTCAAAGAAGCTGTTACACCACATAGTAAAAATACCTAGAACTTGCTTATTTATTTTTCTTGAAGAAAAAATGTATTGCTTTTCAACTGTTTTTCATTAAAATAATATATCTCCTAATTTATTCATCAATGTCACCAACAATAAAAAATAGCCCAAAAATCAGGGTTGACTTTGGCAGCCTCTCTTGGAATTATAAGATTACTTTTACATTATTGGTGGTCTTGATGGGAATCTACGTTTCATTTTAATCCTTTCAAATGCGACTTTTATCCTATTCTAATGCGAATAATTGCCGAAAATTAAAAGTGGACGAAAACGAATGCGCCTCGATCCAATCGGCCTCACTGAGCAAATACCCTCGTGAAGTCTTTCCTTCGCCTCAAAATCTGGTAGCAGCCAATCCCAAGCCAGCTTAGGCAAAAGTATGCGCCATCTTTTGTATTTGAACGGGCCAGAAACTTCTGGGACATGACAAAAGTTTGTTATACCTCCAAAAAACCTTTGTTACCTCACTTTTCCGTTGCCACCGTTGGTGTTTTTTTCTGCGGGTTTTATATTTTAGTTTGTGGCAGGCCGGATTGTTTTGTTTTGTGCTGCCTTATCATGTTGCCATCATTGTTGGCTGTGTATGTGGTGGGAGCAGTGGCGGCGTTTGAGATTGGAGAGAGGACGTAATCAGGCAAGATATTACATCAATGGCGGTTGGGGATTATACTTATATGGTTTGGGTATTCACTGTCATAATTTAAATGTGTATTTTACCGGTTTTCATGCCCGGGATTCCTTTGCCAAGTGAGGCCAAAAAAGTCCCTGGTGAGCCCTAAATAAATCTGAAAAAGATACGTTTTTCACCAAATTGTGAATTTCAGGACACTGGTGTCAAAAATACGGAAAGGTTGAATCTATCAAATTGAACTTAAACCACACAACTGGCCTACTTAGAACTACAAAATGTATTCCGGGATTTTTCATATCGATGACCTGGGGTCAGGTAAAGATTGGGAAAACGGAGATTGGCCAAAAACGTGTTGTTTCTCTGTAGACACAGTTTGAAATACCTTCGTATTCTGCAGATCATAGTATGCTAGGCCCCTTTATATGTTCATGTGGCAAGTTTAGACATGTGAACTCTGCGAGGCCATTTGGGGCCACTTAAGCAGGTTTTGAAATTTGAGTAAAAAACTTTGCAGGAAATGATGATCAAGCTTATACTTTAATACCATTACATTTGGATTGTTATTGCGAGGCATATGATCTGCACACTGACTATGCTAGGTTAGATGGTAATCTTGACCTGTCCTTAGCTCAGCTCATTTTTGTTTTGGCCTAGCATAGTCATAGCGACTATCACTTGATTCGTCGTGACGAGAGAAAAGAGATTGAGCCTAAACAAATTTTCTAACCCAACTCTTTCAGATGCTAGAGCCCAGAGGTCTTCTCCGACATGATAACTTCTTTGACCTGTCAAGACTTCCGTATCGACCTGAGGCAAAAAGTGTCCGATGCAGTTTCTTCAATTCATATGGGCTATCCAACTGCGTTCGCGTTTTTTTCGTTATCCCTCATAGAAACTGAGTTCGGGGGAGGCTGCTTGAACCCCGTTCCCTAACCAGGGCCAAGGTGGCTCGGAGGCCCACCGGGGTGGATGTTAAGCTTGACACGGGCAGACACAGGTTTCATAATGGAGAGGGAGGCACATAGACAATGTTTTTCCCAGGTAGTACCGAAACACAGTGTAGTGTCGTCGGGAACTTAATCAGAGGGTAACCACTCCCGTTTTTCCCGCTCTGAATTCGCCCTTGGATACCCTTGATTCCAGAAAGAGTTGAATTGGCAGGTAACTCTCCATGGAAAATGCAAGTGTGCGTGGTGATTTATATTTGGACAGCCGAAACACAAATATTTGTTTCACATAGGGTGACAAGTTTAAATTGCTGCTTGGAGTCCGTAATGAGGCAAATTTACAAACAGACTTACACTCTCACCACAAGTTTCTTACAGCGATTCACAATACACCACGCTAATACATTACCCTAGAAGCAAAAGTGTTAAACATTACGCTATGCCAGATACGAGCCAGAATTTTAGCTCTTTCCTCCATTCAACAAACATTGCTGTGTATTGACTAAAATCTAGCCTTCTGTTCGTCCTTCATAAAATAATCCAGAACAATATATGCTTGTATATAGTGTGAGCATGAAGTTAATATTAATGATCTCCTCCATTGTAATTTCAACATTCCTATCCATTACACAGCAATACAGGATTGCGTTCTGACAAAAATATCATAGCATTACATTCGTCAATGAGATTAAGCCTATGGTGTTACTTTAATTTTAAAATGTGTTACTTTAATTATGACGTCATGACATAATATACGCCAGACCGGGTAACGGCATTTGACCGGGAGCACTAGGGTCAATGATCTTGGAAGTTCAGATATGATATTGACCTGTGACCTTTGGCCTTGACCTTCATGTGATATATCCTTGATATATTATCCTGTTTATATGACGTTATGACGTCACCACTCAGCCTCCAATGCAAGCGAACTGGTCCGATCGCCAAATTGTGGCGATCACATAATGCTGGTCTGACTGTAAAAGTCTATAAGTCACAATTTGTTTATAGATTTTCAAAATTCTTGCACCAATCGAGCGTCATTAACACCCACCCCATTAAGCCTCCCAGCCTTCTTCGCCATTGGGGGGGGGTGTTCAAACACCACCCGCCCTCGAACTCGTCTCCTATACGGGATATCGAAAGAAATGTGAATGCTGGTGGATAGTTAACTCATAAAAAATTTAACAATAAACTGCACCGGTCACTTCTTGGCTCAGGTCTATATTGAGATGGGTTAGAATCATTCTTAGGCACCATTTGCTTCTCCTCGTTACGACGAATCGAATGATGTATAATCTGACTATTCTAGGTCAAACACAAAAATGGCCTGATCTGAGGTCAGGTCAAGGTCGTTATCTGATCTAGCATAGTCAAAATGCACACCAATCGACTCAAAATAACAATATAAGCGTAATGATGTTCAAATAAATGCTTTAGCATCATTCTCTGCAAAATATTGACCCAAGTCTGAAAATCTGCTTATGTGGCCAAAATGACCTCTCAGAGGTCAGAGGCCAACCAATTTCAACACGAACCTAGAAAGGGATTCAGGATACTAAATTTTGCCGAATATGAAGGGATTCATAGTTTTATCTACACAAATACAGCCCAATTTCTGTTTTCACCATGCATTTCCATGCCGCCCTCCATCCTCCATGCCGCCCCCGTAGCTCAGTTGGTAGCTCAGTTTCAACTTGCTCTTTAGATGTAAAAATAAATCGCTCTCAGCCAGTTTGCAGCGGTATCTACGAATACAAATTACTACGTTTCGTGTAAAATTTTTCGGCGATAGCATGCGTTTGACGCATCGTATTCCTGGAGGGGTCTGAGGGTGAGGTGGGCAGGCAACCCTGCAGCGATTCATCAGCGGCATGGCTCAAGACCCCCAGGCAAGCCGCATGTTAATCAATGATGCCTCCTGTTCCCAAATCGAAAACCCTCCAACCCAGATGCTTAGCCTCATCTTATCTCTATGCCTGTAGTAGTAACACGATTTGTTAAGCCGCGACTCAGAATCTGAGTTGTTTCTGATTTGGCTGAACGTTTTCTCAAATCAGAGTTGAATCGAACCACTGCGTGATCTGGGCTGAGCCATAGTCGACTCAATTGCTCGGCCTGTTGAGTTGAGTCAGAATCGGAGTCACTCTTCGGATCATGAATCGGAGTCGGAGTCACCCAGACGTGAGGCAGAGTTGAGTAGACTTTAATGTTTCAAATATTTTTGCTCAAAAGGCTGTCTTCTAAAAGTAAACTCGTTATCTTTGAGAATTTCATATTGTTATTTCGTGGTAATAATCATATATCATTTTCATATCCACACCGGGGTAAGTCAGTAAGGAGGGGATGCCGAGGCGCAGTGGTAGAGTATTGCGCTTCAACAACTCCCCCCTCCCAATCCTGCTTCAAATCCAAGGCAGCAATAATAAATGTGGACGTCCTCATGTCCCATACACCCCCTAGCAAGGCAACAGTGGACAACATTATGGAACTTAAGTAGTTGTCATGTCGGACGTTTTAAAACCCCAAGGTTTCCTTACCAGTGAGTACGCAATGACAAATAGTATATTATAAGGTGTGCAGCATTGATATTGACTGTAGATAAAGCAGTTCTCAATACTTGACAGACCTTTCTCTGTCATCCAGTGTGTTGTAATTTCATTGGACCATACTGTGGCCGATACAAAAGATGTGTCCAACACCTTCGAAACGCCAGGTTCACGGAGCGCTGCGAAACTTCGCCTACCTTATCATTGAACACTTTGGCAGCTATTGTGATGGAAAGAATTGAACTCAGATCACCAGCCCAGTCCAAACCGCTCTACCTACGAAAACCTTACAAGTTGTGCCCTACCTACAAATTTTGAAATCAATTTAAACTAATAGCATGTTTTAGGCCCATCCAGCGCTGCTGCTTCTGCTTTTAATGGGCGAAATGAAAAAAGCGGCGGCAGACAGCGCACTTAGGACAAAAGAAACAATATAACATGTAGGTATACAAATATTTGCATGGCTTTATGAATTATCACGTGATGTTTACACTTTTTGCCTTGAGGCTAGTTAAGCTTAAACCTATACTCGGTTGAATTTGTTCTTCAAAGATAATGGCGCACTCTCAGAGCGCACACACAATTCTCAGACGAAGACCACTGACGACAAGAATCAGCGAGGACGACGCGTGTTTTTGCAGTGGTTAAAGTAACGAAGTAGTGTTAAATATTAAAGATAAGAAGTTTTTGAGATATTTGAAATGTAGTTTGTGGTGCGTTTCACCACTTCAAATGTTAAAAACTAGGCCAGTAATAGGAACCTGTTAATTTTTTCGAGTAAATGTATCATTTGTGCTTAGGGATTTCTTCTGACCGGATGGGCCTTTACAATAGGCAATTGAACCGTATAATTATTGATATATTTAAACAAATTGAAATTTTGATTTAAAAAATTGAAATTCTGGAGGAAAAGGTATTTAAAGGAGGTTAAAGGAGGCTTGCAAAAGGTAGGCAGATTCAAACACGTTTACTTGGCATTATGTTTACCTGTTAAGCCAACTTTTTTCATCAACTCATTTGACTTGCTGTCTTCACAACTCAACTCAGCTCAACTCATTGACGTGTTGTGAACCAACTCAACTCAACTCAACCCACTTGTCAATTGTTTTTCGATTCAACTCAACTCAGAGTCGAATGAGTAGGAATTTGAGTTAAACTCCGACTCTGACTAGCGAGTCGCACAACTCTGGGCGGTAGTGCATTATATTTGGTTGTGTCAACACTTGCTAGTCTCGTTTTGCCAGCTTAAGTTCTCGCACGCGCAGGTCGACGTTTGTGAACTTGTCTCGTGCTATGGTGGTGTTCGGCATATATAAACCGATTTCTCAGGTCGTGGGTTCTTCTGTGATAATGCATGTACAGTACACAAACAGCGAGATTACACAAGTGTTGTTTTATTGCATGCAGTGGGGTTTACCACAACCCAGTTAAATCAGAACCACATTTAAACTATGTCTCAGCTCATCTTGCCAATAATCTATATATTTACGTGCGTGCAAGACACTGCTTCAATTTATATCAACAATTTTACGCAATAAGCATAAGACTTTACACACGTGTAACCCCCCCTGCGTCTGACTCAGGGTATATCTCAGATCAATACATGGATAGAAGCGGAGTGAGGACCACTTTTACAAGCAGCGCTGGTGCGTTTTTAAATGTGATTACACATACACATGGAAAGAAAGCATCACATAGGCGGATACTGTATTATCACAACGGATTGCTATGGAAATAGCAACTCTTATCTATACTGATGCCTTGGACTCATTCTCTGTATGCTGTCCTTCTCGCTCGACAATCGCCTCTGCATCTCTACATAACCTGTTGGCCTTCTTCAGCATTTGAACAATGTTGAGTACGGATATTCCGAGCATGAGACCGAGGTTGCCGCCGAAGTCAGTCACCATTTCCCAGACAGTGTAGGCCAGCCTTTCCTCCAGCACCTGCATCATCACGTTGTCCAGTGTAACCTTCACTATCATCTTATGTTTTAGGCGTGACACATTACGGTTGGTGTACTGCTTTGTGCCGAATATAATTCTTTGTATACAGTGTCGTGGACATGAAGAGCAGTTGGGAACAGATTCAAGGTGGAAAGGAAATGTTCTAACCGTGCAGGGTGGTAGCTTGCTGGGCTGGGCAGAAGGCCATATGCCATGGAGTTGACAGCTGGCACTCTCCTGTAAGAAGTTGACGTAGCATGAGTGTAAGCAGGAGGCTTCGTCGTAGGCTGGGTCAGACTCACAGGGCTGTTTAGCTCGATTCACTGCTGAAATCTGCTCAAAATGAACCTTAATATCAGTTATTTCATACCAATCACGAACGAAAAAACCGTATGTGCCAAGTAGTGGTTCCCGACCTCTAGGCAGAGGAAGCAGCATAGCGCTAGATGAGTGAATGGTTAGGTAAAATCCTTCTACCATATTTAAAAAACGCATAGTGCCCTCAGACATAATACGCAACATCATCCATTGATCGTTATACTTCATCATGTCAGGGTCGAATGAAATGTTCGGCATTCCAAACTCATTGTCATCGAAAGACCTTGTGACACTATCGTCATTGTTCTCCGGGTTTGTCTGGTTCATTCCAATCTGACTGTCCGTTCCTGCGGTTTCAGCCCTTTTCTGATCTTCGCCTTTCGTAACTAGATGTGCAGCCGGAGGGTGTTCTGAGAATTCATAGCCAGAATAATATTTCATATCATATTGCTTGGCCGGAGAGCCTACCAAATGGATAAATAACTTTCCATTGTTCGACGAATTCTGTATCTCACACGTGTAGCATGTTGCATAGATATGTGGTGAGAAGATGCGATGCCATCTGACATCCGGTCGAAAATAACCACTACGGAGATACTGCGAGTAGATGATAATCTCTTCTGGCTTTAGCCGTCCTGCTTCCAGTACCTGTGCTATTGTAAAATCCACCAGAAGAGGGGACAGCAGTTCAAATACCTTAGATATTGATCCATACGGCTCGTCAGTAAAAAAACGTTTAAAGTGTGTATATTTATCAAAATAAGGGTAGGACATGTTTTCTGTTAGAACGTTAAATCGGTCGGCAATCAGGTGACTAAGTCTACCCATGTGAACTAGATCATGACAAATGGTAACGTTCGGAAATATAGCTGGCTGATACGACACGGATGTAGAGACAGGTTCCGACTGGTACAGTTTTATCTTGAGGGCGCAGAGTGCTAGAAGACCTACCACGCACAGGAGTTCAGCCAGTGAATACAGTGATCGGAGAGCGCGGGCTGGAGTCATTGCTGTTGAATCGAGTATCCTGTTGATTGCTTATAAACACAAATCTTACTCAGTGTATGATGGGCTCTCCTCAGCTTGATAATATCCTGTGGTTTCTACAATCACTGTTATATAAGCTCTATATCAGGCTCTGCTGACGTCGATCTTCGGTGGCGTTTCTGCCTTCCTGAAATGAATCAATCTCGAGAAGAAGCTTTGCACCGCTGCAGTGAACGATGAGCACTGAGGCGTGAACGCTTCTCGTCCTCTCTTTTGAAGATTGTCCCCAAACCCCATCCCCAGACCTTTCAGCGAGAGGGCTGGACACGGTACAATGCTTTGCAATTACTATAATTGTTCAAAACACCTCACGGTAAGTACAGCTTAAAGGACAAAGAGGCGCTTACATGGATTAGTTTCCCACAACACGTTACGGCCAAATGACTGAGTGGAGACCCGGTACGGTGCTTTTCCGGATCCACCGGCTGAAGTATGGTGGAGCGAATGTGCAGGGGCGGGGAAACAGCTTATAAGCCTTGTAGAAACAATGATGCTTGTATTTGGTTATTTACGTGCTATTTTGTGTTCATTTTGCACTCGACGGGAGACATTCTGCTCTACAATGAAACGTGTCGGTAACAAGGAGAGACAGAGTTCTGGGCTGCAATTTTTCAGGTAAAAGTTTCTCGATTTTAACCAAATTATGAAATACAAAATGTATAATACGCCAGTGCGAACGGCAATGGTGAGCCCAAGGTCGACGATAGTTTCGTTCTAGACTGGAAGGTTTTTGTCAGTAGCTTGATTAACACGCTCAGTGGGGGTGGTCCTAAATTTTTCCTCACATATTTCCCGAGGTACCGAGCTGGCCAGAGAACCGTTGTCGGCGGGAAACGCCAATTGGCCAAATTAAATAAAGTTTAAACGTTTTCTAACGAAATACTCCCATTTCTCACCTAAAAGCTGCTATAGTGGCAGTTATATTGGAAATTATTTGGAATATGCCATATAATTACGTCAGAGGTCATTGACCTTGAACTAAAAGTTCGGCGGCAATCGGGTGCGATCTCGCCGCTACGATTGTCGTCCGCATTTTGTTGCATTTCCGGCTTTTTCCCGCATAATCATGGAATTTTCCATTAGGTCTCCAGCACGACCCGAATTCGACCTCATTTACAACCATACGTTTATTTGTACACAGTACACAGACCTTAACGGACAGAGTAACCTGCGGGGGGGCCTAAACAGATCCGGCGCCAAACTGCGTCGCAGCGAAAACGGTACCGCAGAGCCCCGGCCAGACCCGAGACCAGGGCCAGGGACAAACACATGGCAGGGGGGAGGAGCGGACCACGGTCCAACCGACAAGAGCCGCAGTCGGGAATCGAAGGACGAGTAGGGCAACGGCAGAAGCGGCGCCCAGGCGAGTGAAAGTGAAGGAAAAAAATAAAAATAAATGTTGGCTGAAGATGTGTAATAAAAAAATATCGTGTGTGCTGTTTGTGTATCCAAGCGACGCGGCGGATGCGCCACTGCGGGTGCCGTCGAGTGCGAGCGAGCTGATCCGGTCACGGTGAGTCCCTGTGAGGCGCAAGCGTGTGCTCGGCCATTAGTAGCGGCATGGAAACGCTCCCAGGGGGCAGGGGTGGATCAAGGTTCAGTCGACAGGAGCCACGGTCAGGGGCAGACGCGTCGATCACACCAGCTGCACCATGCACTTAACATTCAAGCACAATTGAAGCCATCATAACGCAGAATTTCTACATCATGTGGCACTTGGAATAAAGGGCGAAGAATTGAAATTAATTTACAGGTTGCATACACACTGCCGCTTCCAATTTCGGTGATAACGTAATATTCCAATTCCGTAGCACGTAACATATGTATGAATTACTCTGGGTTTCACCCAAGGGTGGCTGGACGTGTTTTTACACTAAATATGACACGGCTGACATGACATGACAGCAGAAACTCGGAGGCGCTGACCGAGCAGTAAGGCACCACACTCAGCGCCCGCTTCAAACGTCATCCTTTTCTTCCGGTGCACTGCGCCGGACGTGCGGTAGTCGGTTGTCCGGTCCCTCCTGGCGGCCGGGTCACTCCTCGGGTCATACCCCAGTCACACCCAATTGCTGCTCCAGGGGCCGGTGCTGCGCCCACCCGGTCAGGGCTGAGGTCGGAGTCAGCGGCCACACCCCGGAGTCCAGCGCGGTCGCGCGGCAGTTCGACGGTAGTTTGGTGACGCCGGATAGGTGGGCGATCACCAGGCCCCCATCGAGTTGGTGCCAGGACAGGATGTCGCTATGTTGCGCCAGGGGCCGGTGTTGAAGAAGCCGGCCGGCAGAGAACACAGGCGGTCGGCCGGCGCTCCCCCGCAGCACCCCGGACGCCGCCAGATGCCACGACGGCACTCTGAACCAGTCCCTCGGGCTCCCCAGCCAGTAGCAGGTGACGGAGCGGGTCAACATCAGCCGCCCCCCCCAGCAGCTGTTCGGGCAGGTTGAGGTCGTCGGTGAGGCCGCGCTGCTCGGTGAGCGACTCGAAGGAAGGTGAGTCACTCGAAGGAAGGTGAGTCACCAGCGGGCGTTGTGGCACACAGTCTTTCAGCCGGGAGACCGCCCGGGCGCCGCACCGCCGCCGCCGCGGCTCTCCGGAACGGCAGCACAGGGGCGGCCGGGCCGGCGCCCCTACGCAGAACCCCGGACGCCGCCAGGCGCCACGACGGCATCATCAATGCGCCAACCGGGCCCGCAACCGTCAGCAGCCCGGAAGGTCCGGCGCCGTCCACCAGCAGTCCAGACATCCTGGAAGCGGGAGGAGCTATTGGTAATAACAGGGTAGGCGAGGCCGGCATGGATGGCGCAGGTGGGTTAGTTTGCAGGGAATTGTTAGGTCAATTAACTTATTGTTAGGTTATTTAACTTAGGTCAATTAACTTTGAAATAAATCCTCTAGCAGGCGCTTTTCGAACCATTTCAGTCATTGATATCTCAGGGAAGGGCATTTTAGGAACCACCCACTCTCTCCACGGTTCGTTTACGCCACACGCCTCTCCACTGGTCAATTTAATACTGACTGTGTTCCTTACCTTTTGCTTTTCCGATGGCAAAGCTAATGCCAAAAATGTTAGGGTGGGTTACAAGCCGGAAAAGGTCCAATCTTGCCAAGATACTTGGGAAAAATTTCCGAAGGTCTGAGAGATGCATATTTTTCATCATCTGTACGTTTTCTTCAAACGTGAAGCTCATGACCATTGAGCTGCAAATCTGCCATTTTACTGGTGTTGAATCGAAAACTTATGCCCACATGCTGATGCTGACGTTGAAAGTTATAGTTTTGTTCATTTTACTTTATTAGATTCCTCACATCCTTTTGCTTTCTCCTCAACTCCCCCGTCCTCCCGAAAAAGAGCTAGGAAATTTCTTTCGGAAGAGATACGACTCCAACGCGGCCAAACTCAGGGCTGATTCAGAAAACCAGCAGCTGCCTTTTTTACTTCTAATTAGCTCAATGTCGGAATAGGTTTATTTTAACAAATAAACTGAAGGAATTAGCAGTGGTTTTTGCAAAATTGGCGTAACAAATCAGGATGACCAGGGGAGCAGCAGACTGAGCTTTAAAGACAAAAGAATCTAACATCGAGTGGAATAAAATATGACAAAACATAGATATTCAAAAACACCTTGACTGATAGGAACCATTTTGTAATATCCTCAGGCTTATGGAATATAATTCTGCCCCCGACAATGAAAGCCTACGTCACGACTACATTTGTTGAACACCATGCCGGTTGCCGACTAGGGTGGCGCACAGCCTGACGTCTGACATCACTCATTACACCGATTCCAATAATTATTGTGATCACATTTCTTAGCAGAGATGGATTGGGAAAGATTTCGTGTATTGTTGTATGCTAGTTTCACAGCTTGAAATTCCTTAGCAAATGCCTGGTGGAGGACTGAGCTTTATTGTCCGTATACAGGCAGTATTTATATCTACCAGGGGATGTCCTCAAACCATTACACATCGTGTTTTCAAATAAGCAGCTGAAGCAATTTTAGTTACTCGTTTAGATCCTCTTTGGGGCTTATGTGCAAAATCAGATTGTGCTGGTACCCTCTATCTGGCAGTTATAGTACTTGAATGTTTAGGGGACCGTTCATGAATTACGTCACGCTTGTTCGATGTGTCACACTTGGTGTTTTTAACACTCTCCCCTACGTCACGGCACATCACGTTTCGGCCAACCCCCCCCGGAGGTGATGTAATATATGAAAAAGTTACGGCCCCTATTTCTGATGCGCTTTAGCCCCCGCCACCCCGCGGCATGTGCTGTCATTTTTGACGTCCAAGACGTTTCTTTTTCACTTTTTCAAGTCCAATTTTTTTGGTGCACCTCTTCAACGATTGGTTGAAATATCCGAGGGCTTTGGAGAGCGACCAGTGAGCTTTTCGTAGATTGGTTCAATCAGGAATAGAAAATCGGAGAACATAAAGTTATATTTATACATGTTTTGGACGTTGTGATATAAGAAAGATATTCACGCTGACCTAGTATAATCGTGTTTCATATCAATCGAGGGCCTTCGAAAGATAAAAACAATTAAATCAAAATAAAATATATCTGAATTCAGTGCGAAGTTATTGAAAAATCACAACTACACGCTCATTTGACCCCACATGACTTTTGAGAGGGCAGATAGTTAAATGTTCAACTTCAAAGTCAGGATCGTGCCAACCAGGTATGCAGATTTTCAAGTAATATTTACCCACAAATTCTTTCTATCTTTTACCACAGGCTTCTAATGGGATCACAAGACATCTGAACTCATCCCAGGTTCTTGATCTGACATGACCTATCCTAAGACCTTTGATCAGAGACGTGAACTTGATCAGAGGTAATGTGCTGCAAGTTACAAATGTTCTGTGCCTCTTCGCTTCTGCTTCATTTGGAAAAACTAGGGGGGGGACTATTTTCGACCCCTCCACACGACACGGTACGTGTTAACACTGGTCGAAATTTGATACTGATAAAATTCAAACACGAGTGCTGGTTTATCATTGATGTGAAGAGCCAATATAATACAGTTTAATAGCCTTTAGTGTCTTGGATATCATATAATGTAATAACATGTCGGGTCCTGGAAACCCTGCAATAGGTTTCAGAGCTTCAAAACTCTTTCACCCGAGGAAAGGAAGATGGAGGTGTGTCGGACCCCGAGTCCCCGTGGGAATGCGAGACATCCAGTTTTTTTGGCGCGGTGCGTCCTCGCTCATTCCATCCAGAGAGTGACTATCAGCTGCTGTAGTCGCAGCTTTGTTCACCCTCACCATGTATAGAAGCCATTTCTTTGGAATCGCCTTCCATTTAAAGGCAATGAGCCCTTGCATGGGATATTTTCTTCCTAGTCGGCAAATGAGCCAATCTTAAACCAAGGTCCAGACTTTTTATTTTACCACCTCACGTGTGTTCAGTCTGTGGCCTGTTTCACGTATGGTCGGTTTGTTGTAGCGATGTTATTCGGCTCCTGCTCAGGGATTAAAAATATCTTGGGAATTACGAAACTTCACCAGCCCATCTGCTTCCAGAGTTCCCGATTTTAGTCCATCTTTAGATGTTATATTCTCCCGAATTAATCCTAAGCCAACATATACCTCATACCCAAATCCATACAGCTCAGAAGCAAACGCATTCATGTTAAACGCTTTGCAAGTAAACAGTGATCTTGTTTTCCGTCTCATAAAATTCTCTATGATCCTATTGACGGTCAAAATGATGGAAATAAGGCTGCTATACCGTCCCACGTAAATTAATCTATGGCATATCGTAATTTTGGAAGATTGTTTACATGGCGAAACGAAAGTATAGACGAAATCATAGTAGAGACGAAAGTATAGTTTTATCATGTTAGCATAAACAACCAGAAGGAAAATCACACACAGGAGTTTAGCCAGTGAATACAGTTCTCGAAGGACACGTTTTGGACCTATTTCCGTCCAACCAAATATTATGTGTAACGCTGGATAGTGCAAAATCAGTCTTCAAAAAAAAAAACGGCGGCGCGTGGTGACGTTACACACTTAAATAAACAAATGACACCCGGCCCCACGGTGAACCCTTAGATAAAACGAATGAGACATCCCTTTTTGGTGGACTGATAGTTATTTGTTAGTATTGCATCCAGTGATTTGTCGCCAATAACCTTTAACCAGTGTCATTTCCGAAAGAAACACGCGCCTTATTTTAAAGACCATTTCTGGCGCCACTTTCTGGCATCAAGACAATATGTACCTGGGTAGTCACAACACCATTAAGGGTGTCAGGTATTTTAATGGATGTAACTCGTCCACCAAATGTTGAATTTGACTCTTTTTGTGGGGTGTCGGCAGGTTGTCTGACTATTTAAAGAAAGGTATCCGACTCCTTTCGTGGGGTGTATGAAGGATGGCGGACTCTTTCAAGGTGTCCGACTCTTTGCACTTAAAGTGCGAGTGGTCACGGCATTGTTTGTAGAGACGTTTACCTCTTACTGGAGAGTCTGACTCTTCTGTGACGTCACACCACGTTCTATTTCCGTCATTGTGGCTGCAATTCGGCGCGAAACCGCCTCATTCTGTGTGCAGGAGCAATGGGAACAGGATAAGGCAAGTGAAGATAAAATGGTATGCAATGCATTGTACGATTGATAGACTAATGCATTGGTGTATGCACATTGCACGCTTACTTGCCTTCAAATTAAGAAAGATTATCGCGTATATCTTACAAGTCTGCTTATTTGATGGATACATTTTTAACACCTGTTGTAAACAGGGGCGTCGCCATGGATTTCTTTCCATGATTGCCAGGATTGAAGGAGGCTTTATATCCGTGTTCGAAGCTTTACAATATAATGCTATTCTATTATGATTATATTGTGATTGCAAGACCGTGACATGGGCATTCGGGAGAAAAAAACAGAGGGAAAAATACACTAACCACTTCAGCGGAGACAAAAATGAATGCGCCCCTCGGCGTAACGATGTCGTGCTTTCTACGTTAGAAGAGGGGTGACAGCCTCCTTATAATATTTATAGAAAACATTTGAAAGTGTATTTCCAACTCAAATTAAAGTGCACTAGAGGTACAAGGCACGACATAGAGATAGCATGTAAATGAAAGTTTTTTAGTCATTACACCTGAACTAGGAGAGATAGAGCAAAACAATTTCGGCAATTGGAATTATCGCAGCAAGCCGAATCAAATGATATATAATGATATACCACATCCAATTCAAAATTTGACCTGACTCAGGTCAACGGTTTGACCAAACTTGACTAGGTATAGTCATGACGTATAACATTTGACTTGCAGTGACCATACAAACATTTCGGTGACTTAACCTTTTTCCAACAGGGGGGGGCAGATTCTGGCCACTCCTCAGCCTTTTGCCACAGTATCTCCGAAACGGTTTGAGATAGGCTCTTGAAATTTTGTGACTTTTCCTACTTTTGGTGATTTTTGGGGATTTTATCCAGAAGCCGACCATTGTCGCCTGCGTTGCGTCTGTCCTCCAATAAAGCTTTCTGTTGCGAATTGGCGGAATTTAAATTAAAATCGACACATCTAGTCATTAACAAAACACATAGTACAAGCCTGTCAAAGTAGCGTTTGAACTGGGATCCGTGTCGGCTCTGAAATGCTTATCTTTTAAAAAATATAATATGAGGCACTCTGTTCAAGTAACCAAGGCCAATGCATTATGAATTCAGCACAACATTTTTTTTGCTTATATGAGCAGATTCACATTACCTCCTGGGAATGAAAGCCTTTCAGACACGTTGTTTAGATTGCGTGAATCCTCTCAAACGTATGCTGTGCTGCACTGGGACACCTTGCATTGATACTATTTTTCCATCTCCAGGAACGACATAATTGTGTGAGTTAGTGGTGCTGTTTGGATAAGGTATACTTATTTCAATTATTGATAAATTCGCGACTTCTTTGTAAATTGTAAGGGTTCACAGGTGGCTGACGCAGACCGGAGTTTTTGGGGGAGGGCAAACCCATGTCTGCCTCTCCTCTTGGGGGAGCGAACATTTTTTTGCTCTACAGACCTAGTGTAAACACCTTTTTTCAGTGCTCGACAGACCTAGTATAAGCTACCTCTCCAATTACATGACCGCTCTCCGGGGTGGGGGGGGTTGTGGGAGAAAATATTGTTTGCTTTACAGACAAAGTGTAAACACTTTTTTCAAAAATTTCCCCGGCGTTTTGGGGGCGGCAAAAGATAGTGTGGCCCCCCTCCAGCGCTTTTGGGGGGGCATTGCTGGAATAGCCCCACCTGCGTCCGCCAATGGGGGTTCAAGGCTAAATAATCCATCACTAATAAGTTCATTTGCCCTCGTCTCCCTCGAAACAATGGCTCTTCTTCTATCACTTTTAATGACTGTTATTTTTCATTTATATAAATTGTTTCCAAACTATTGCCAGTTTAGGTCTAGGAGTCAGAGTCCCACTAGCTTCATCAAGGTCCTTCTCCCAGAGACACCGAACGAGCAACTCCCACGATGAAGGGTTAATTAAGGAGCCAAAGTTGAACATCTCACAAAGCATAAGGACGGCCGCCTACCTCAGGTCACCCTCCTACCAGTCAGATGCCAGCTGACCTACGGTATTTACGGTACCTACCAGCTGCCAGTTGAACTAAATTATTTTGCCAGAAGTTGCAAAAATGTCAGGTTAGTGGTAGATGAACTACGGTGGCGCTGCACGATGGTGTTTTTTACAACCTGTGGAAGCCGGACGAGCCCGGTTGCCCCCCCTCCCTCGTGTGGGCGCGTGTTAATTCTCATAAACTCTGAAACTGGCACGATGAAAATTTCATAAAGACAATGCAATATCATTGCAAGCAACTGATTCCAAAGCAATCGCTTTGTGTGCAGTGTTAAACATAAGGCTGCACCCATGCAGCGGTAAAAAACCGTCTGCATACCTACGTTAGGGCTAAAAACTTGGATTTTTTAGCAAGAACGTATTTCAAAAAAAAAATTATCAAAAGATGATTTATGAAGCAAAGTATTGAGGTGGCAAAAGGTTAATTTCAGCTGCGAACAAGTCAAGCCAGGTCACTAAACAAAAGGTCAAATGATTTAAAAGTCAATTTTTTAATTTCAAATTTTATTTTTCAAATAATGTATGGTTCAAGACAAGTTTAATGATATACAAAACTTGTTAATCAGGCAATGCGTTTTTTAGTTATGAAGCATCAAAGATGATTCTACAAGGTGACCTCCCGAAAATGCCTCGGGCTCTAATTCGGTCACCGTTGGTTGGAGGGGGCTAAGATTCTCACAGGCGTGTTCCTGGCCCAGAACTACCCCGGAGACAAAGTTTCAGATTTTTTCTACACATGATGGTGTCAAATTGAAATATGTTTGGTCGTTTCGCCCCAGTTGGAAAAATTATTTCAATAAACCATATCTTGGATTCTTATATCTGCTATAAACTCAAGGCTCGTTTCCACCTTATGCACGTTCTTTTGCCACCACAAACAACTTCTGTGGCAGAGTAAATGCCATTTTGGAACTGAGTCTCGTTAAATACGGTAGTACAGCGGTCTGTAGTTCATATCACTTTTATGTTTATAATGAAACAGCCTATGTACACGAATGACTTTATTCGCAATCGTCCCCGATCAGGCAAGGTTGTTCGTGGTTGCACGTCGAGCACAGTGCAGGACTAAAATACACAGGTTAAAAACTAAAGATAGTTAAAATCCAGGCATATCTGAAACTTAAGCAGGAACCAGAAATCACTCATTGTTCTGCAAATAAGCTCTTAAAATGTGTTTGAATACTATCTGGCTCGAGGCATTGCGAACGTTAGGCGATAGTGCGCTACATTTGGTTGTGCCAACACTTAATAATCTCCTTTTGCTAGCTTAAGTTTTCGAACACGCAGGTCGAAGTTTGTGAACTAGTCTCGTGCTATGGTGGTGTTCGGCATACATAAACAGATTTCTCAGGTCGGTCGGATCGTCTGTGATAATGCATTGTACAGTACACAAATAGCGAGATTATACAAGTGTTGTTTTATGGCATTCAGTAGGTTTTACCACAAGCCAGTTAAATCAGAACCACAATTAAACTATGGGAATGGTCCAGGGCCTCTTGCGAAAATCCGAGATTTTTTGGTGCCAGGTGATTTGTATAAATTACCCAAGACAAGTATTGAAACAGGTGAGTCATAATTGTCATAACCAGGAACACGGCAATAATAGCGTGTTCTTTACATTTTCTGAAGTCATTTATCTTGGGTAATTTTCAAGGCCAGTAGGTATTTTCTGAAAAAATGGCTGGCACCAAAAGCTCTCAGATTTTCGCAAGAGAGCCTGGACCATCCCCTATGTCTCAGTACATCTTGCCAATATTCTATATATTTACGTGCGTGCAAGACACTGCTTCAAATTACATTAAGAATTTTACGCAATACGCATAAGACTTAACACACGTGTAATCCCCCTGCGTCTGACTCAGGGTATATCTCAGATCAATACATGGATAGAAGCGGAGTGAGGACCACTTTTACAAGCAGCGCTGGTGCGCTTTTAAATGTGATTACACATACACATGGAAAGAAAGCATCACATAGGCGGATACTGTATTATCGCAACGGAGTGCTATGGAAATAGCAACTCTTATCTATACTGATGCCTTGGACTCATTCTCTGTGTGCTGTCCTTCTCGCTCGGCAACCTCCTCTGCATCTCCACATAACCTGTTGGCCTTCTTCAGCATGTGAACAATGTTGAGTACGGATATTCCCAGCATGAGACCGAGGTTGCCGCCGAAGTCAGTCACCATTTCCCAGACAGTGTAGGCCAGCCTTTCCTCCAGCACCTGCATCATATATTTACCCAGTGAAATACGAACAAGATAAGTATGGGGGAAACGAGAAGTATAGTTTGAATACTGCAATGAAGGCGATATAATTGTTTGCACACAAGGCCGTGGACATGAAGAGCAGTTGATATCCAGACCTCCAAGTGTATGAAATCCTTCTCTAAACGTGCAGGGTGGTAGCTTGATATGTTGAGCAAAACGCCACATGCCGTTAAGCTGACAGATGGTATTCTTCTGGTAGGAGTTGGCTGCGCAAGAGTGTACGCAGGAGGCTTCATTATAGGCTGGGTCAGCCTCACAGGGCCGTTTGGCGCGATTTACAGCTGAAATCTGCTCAAAATGAGCCTTAAAATCAACTTGGTTAAACCGCGGATGATGCATAAACATGTATGTGCTAAGTTGTGGTTCCCGATATTTCATCCTAGGAAGCAGTATAGGGCTAGATGAGTGAATGAATACACGAAAGAATTCAAAGCCCGTTAGAAAACGTATAGTGCCCTCAGACATGTTACGCAATACCATCAACGTATCTTTATACTTCATCATGTCAGGGTCGAATGAAATGTTCGGCATCCCAAAACCATTGTCACCAACAGACCGAGTGACATTATCCTCATTTTTGTCCCGTTTTTCCTGGTTCATTCCAACCGCAGTGTCCGTTTCTGCGATTCCAGCTTTTTTCTGGTCTTCGCCCTTCGTAAAAACAGGTGCACCTGGCTTGTGCTCTGAGAATCCAATGCCATGATAAAACTTCATTCGATATTGCTTTTCCGGAGAGCCCATCAAAGTCATCCATATTGTCCCTTCGTTCGAAGAATCTAGTACCTGAGCCGTGTAGCATGTTTCATAGACATATGGTGAAATGATGCGATGCCAACTGATATCGTGTGTGATAGAACTAACACCAAAATACCCCGACTTGACGATAACCTCTTCTGGGCTTAGACTTCCTGCTTCCAGTAACTGCTTCCATGTAAAATCGGACAGAAGAGGGTACAGCAGTTCATCTACCTTCAATATTGATCCATACGGCTCGTCAGTAAAAAAACGTTTAGTCTTTATTTTTATCAATAAAGGGGAACGACATGTTTTCCGTTAGAACGTTAAAACGGTCGGCAATCAGGTGACTAAGCCTACCCATGCGAACTAGACCATGACATAAGGTAACGTTTGGAAATCTAGCTGGCTGATACGACACGGATGTAGAGACAGGTTCCGACTGGTACAGTTTTATCTTGAGGGCGCAGAGTGCTAGAAGGCCTACCACGCACAGGAGTTCAGCCAGTGAATACAGTAATTGAAGAGCGCGGGCTGGAGTCATTGCTGTTGAATCGAGTATCCTGGTGATTGCTTATAAACACACATCTTACTCAGTGTATGATGGGCTCTCCTCAGCTTGATGATATCCCGTGCTTTCTACAATCACTGTTATATAAGCTCTATATCAGGCTCTGCTGAGGTCGATCTTCGGTGGGGTTTCTGCCTTCCTGAAATGAATCAATCTCGGGAAGAAGCTTTGCACCGCTGCAGTGAACGATCAGCACTGAGGCGTGAACGCTTCTCGTCCTCACTTTTGAAGACTGTCTCCCAACCCCATCCCCAGACCTTTCAGCAAGAGGGTTGGACACAGTACAATGCTTTGCAATTACTATTATTGGAAAAAACACCTCACGGTAAGTACAGCTTAAAGGACAAAGAGGCGCTTACATGGATTAGTTTCCCACAACACGTTACGGCCAAATGACGGAGTGGAGACCCGGTACGGTGCTTTTCCGGATCCACCGGCTGAAGTATGGTGGAGCGATTGTGCAGGGGCGGGGAAAAGAGCTTATAAGCCTTGTAGAAACAATGATGCTTGTATTTGGTTATTTAACTGTATTTTGGTGTTCACTTTACACTCGACGAGAGATATTCTGCACCGCATGCAAACGCGTCGTTAAAAAGGGAGACAGAGGTCTGGGTTGCAATGTTTCATGTAAAAGTTTCTCGATTTTAACCAAATTATGAAATACAAAATGTCTAACCCGCTAGTGCGAACGGCAATGGTGAGCCCATGATCGACGACAGACAGTTCAAATCAACAATTTTAAATCCTCCCTGTTTCCATTGAACGCCGGCTGTCCACAGGGATCCCTCCTGGGGCCTTTGCTTGCCTTACTGTACCTAAATGCCTTGTCTGGCAAAACCGAAAACGAAATGATGTTTTTCGCAGATAACGCTTGCCTAATCACAAGCCACAAGCCAGAAAATATCCAACATGTACAACAATCCCCCCAAAACGACATTTCCCAAATTCAAAACTACGGAAAGGATCAGAGGTCAAGAATCTGTTCATCATGTTACCTACTATTTTTCAGCACATAATTTTCGTTACCTGGCCTAGAACCTGGCCAAACGCGACTGGCGTCTGATTAAGCTGATACAGGAGCCTAAAGAAACATCAAATTTACGCACCAGGTGTTACTCCTGTACAAATTCGAGCAATACGTAATGAAGGAAGACCCAACGTGCTCTTGGTAATACGTGATTCACCATTCACGCGGTTTCTTCAGCTCCACAACCCGTAGTTATGGAGGCACTTCTATTCCGTGCCTTGGAATGGACCTGATATCTTCAGAAGTGCGAGAACGCATAAATAGCCTTTAATCAAATGATTTTGTGAAATCGATCGACTGAGAAACGTAGCTCTCATAGAGCTCAAAAGTTAAAGTGAGGTGACCTTGGTTGACCTCGCTTGGTGACCTGACCTTGGGTGACCCGGGGTAAAAAATTTCAGGGATGGTGGGAAAATAATGGAGTGAGAGATAGAGCCCTCAACCGTGGTTCTGCGTCTCGTCGTTTTTCTGCTATCCTGAAAATAACCTTAGGGGGGCCATCGATGGCCCCCGGTGGGGTGAGGGTTAAGTGCATATTTTTACTAAGACATTATGGGAGGGCTTAATTTTCACTGATGTTCTTTTTCCAATTTTTCTTTCCCTTTTTGTCTACATTTAACAGTTTTCCATCAACACGGGAGACTAATCAGGTAAAAACTTAGACAAAGTCAATTATTCATGCAAATTTATTTCTTTCTTTCTCAAAATTAAAGCACATTTTTATGTAAGTAATGAAAGACAGTGTAACTTATTAGGGAGCATAAGTGGAAGATATTCCTCCATATCCGTAAAAGCACTGGATTATTGGAACCACTCACAAGGCATTTGGGAACTGCAGGCTAGGCATCAAATCAATCAGCAAAATGTGGCAGGGAGAAATCTGCTGCAATGGCTGAGGCAGCTCAAATTGTGCCCATAATAAACAAACATTTGTATTAATGTAGAATATTGTTCATGTGGGCAGAACCATCTCCCTAAATAGTTCCACTGTTCAGCCACATTTAACCTTCGCCCGGGTGGGGGGTCTTTTTAGACCCCCCTCGGGTTTTTCCGAAGTGACCAAAAAACGGTGGCGCGCAGCTCCGCCAAACTTGGTCTAGCTGTTTCTTCATTATTTTTACATCTTTCCTGAAAATTTTGGCTCAAGGTCATATCAGGTCAGGTCACCAGGCCAGGTGAAGTGACCTCACCTCAAAAATACTTAGGACCGCATAACTAAAAGAAGGGTTAATTGATCAAGTTGAAACTCATACCACATATTGGCCCCACCAGGAGCTACAACATTTGTTCCGGGATTTTTTATATTGGTGACCTAAGGTCATGTGCAGAGCATGACCTCCCCATTGTCAATACATGGGGAAAATCACGAAATGAGCTTTTCTCAGTAAGTATGGATGGAATCAACTTAAAACATCGGTTGCGACTTGCTCTTAGCCCATTTCTGAAGTTGATGCCAAAAATTTTGACTTGTGACCTTTAAAAGGTCACCTTAGGTCAAATAAGCATTTTTTGGTGTTTTTCTCTATAAATTTGAATAAACTAAGATAGAGCTTTTATTTTGTCACCAAAATGTTTTTATAGTCACTGGAAATCGAATGATATACATCATGACTATACCAGGTCAAGTTGGGTCAGGCCGTTAACCTGGGACAGGTCAAATTCTTAAATTTGACCTGGCATAGCAATATCATATATCAATCGATTTGTATTGACGCGAGGATTGCAATGGTGCATAAGCTATGGCTGTATTTTGTTTGGTTTGGAAGCTATTAGTGAAAAAGTAAACGCCCTTATGCATCGGTGGCTATGGACATTCCAAGAATATGTCCAATATTTAGTGACCTGTAGCTCCCTTGGCTTTGACCTGACACGACAATGAATGCCACTTTTATGAAAGCGCATCTCAAGAGCTTTCGAATGGTGTTAGAAAAATGTTTCTAGCTATCATAGTATCTGAGATATATGAGGTTCTCTTAGTACACCTCATATTAGCGATTTTGACCTATTTTGACCTCTGGTGACCTTGATATTGACCTGACAAGAAAGATGACCTAAGTATTTTCGATATCATTTGCGAAGAGCTTTCGATTGCCGTTTTGCGCTTTTTTCTAGCTCTCTTAGTTTTTGGGATCGTGGGGGCGGTCTTTTTTAGGCCCCCCACCAGGAGGGGGGGGTGGCTCGTACCCGCCACCGGGGCAAGGGTTAAAAAGAAAGATAGCATGCATGTTTACCACAAGCTTGAATTTAGCTTCATTTGATTTGATGTTAGGGGTGTGAATTAACATATTTTTTCAGTGTGCTCAGGCACCCTCAATCATAAATTGGGAGTGGTATTACAAATTCCTTCAAATTTTCTAAATTCTCATTTTAATGATTGTGGTTCTTCTGAAGTGCAACAGGCTTGAGGGAAGGTTAAAACACCCCCTATTTCATTAGCTCTGTCAATGGATGATCATTGATGATCATCCATTGACAGAGCTAATGAAATAAGGGGTGTTTTAACCTTCCCTCAAGCCTGCTGCACTTCACTTGGGCCAAGAATGCCCAAATGATGCAAAGTTACCAAAAAAGAATCTGCAAAGACTGCCGAAATCAAATGTTGCTGAAACCTGACATATTTTACAAGCTGGCTGCCAGGCATGAATAGGCAGGTACTGAGAAACAATTGCATTCAATTTTTTCCTTTTTCTATGATAGGAAGATGACAAAAATGAGGAGCAAGAAGCAGACAAAAGAAGAGCAAGCAAGACAAATCATACAAAAAGCAACATAATGAGCTCACTTCAATTATCAAACAAAGCTTACCAAAGATCCTTGGCACCACGATGAAAACTTCTCTCCTGGTGCAAACCCTGAGCCAGCTATCCGCTTGTCCACAGCAGGGTTCAGGTTTGGGTGAACGGACTTGAAATGCCTATTCAAGTTTACGCCATTGAAAGTGCAGCCAGGAATGCCACACTTGACCCGCTTTCTTATCTCTGTCCCATTGGCCATCTTGATCAAATTATTGCAAGCGTACACCCCTTTACAGCACACTGTCGATATAATTACTGGGTATCGCCAAAGTTTATTATTTTCACAAGTAAGCAACCAAACAGAAAGCACGAAAATCACCACTCACTAACCGCGCCACCACTCCTCCAGAACATTCCCCGGATTCAAATCCGCACGGCGCACCGCGTACAACGCGCAGATCTGATTGGTTGTTAAAGCACCTCTTGCTTCTCGTCCTGAGGGAGCACAGGTAACAGCGGTAACAGTAGGTAACATTTATGGAAAAGTAGGCGGTCCGGCTGTTCATATTCTGAATCAAAATCACGTTTCTTCTTTGGAATCTTGCTTTTTCTCATAGAAAACAATTAAAAAAATATTTTGAAGATAAATCCGGGCTCTTGGATTGCAAATAATCCTTAATAGCGAGAATTTGCTCTCGAAAGGTCGAATTCCATGTTGATAATGTTGGGTTAGTAGGAAGTGGCCAATCTCTGACCATCTCTACTAACCCTCTAAAGGTACTTGTTCTTGATGGCCATGAACTAACTAGAGATGACAATGTCATGATTTTGGGACGGTAAGCCAAATATGTCCAGTCGATCCACGAATGACAAAAAATAGTATAATCAGATTTGAATCAGAACAGATGCAGTCTCATGGTTACCTGCTGTCGACTGTGGAGCTGGTTCATGTTACCTGCTATGGTAGGCGAGTAGGCGATTTTCTTGACCTCTGGAAAGGATTGGCTAATTAAATTTAACGCCTTAACAATCCAGCAGTCATTTTCATACCGAAGAAATAAAGTAGTTCCAAACCTTGTTTTTGACTCCCAGGCTATCCCTGTGGCCAGCCAGCACAAACACCTGGGACTAGTCCTTTCAACTGACCCAAGACTCCACGACCACGTTAACCACATTGTCAAAAAAGTAATTACTACACTCGGTCCACTTTACCCGATAGCCCCATACCTACCCAGAGAAGTCATTGCTCAAATTTACAAGACATACGTGCTGCCCCACTTTGACTATGCCGACATAATATGCGACGGACTCCCGACAGTGGACGACGCACAGCGACTCGAGCGACTTCAGAATCGGACTGCCAGACTAGTGACATCGACTCTACAAAGAACTTCTACAGACAATCTAAGACACGATCTTGGGTGGTTCCCATTGAAAATTAGGCGTGAGCAGCACAAATTGAAGTTTTTCCACCGACTTACTCATGGTATAACCCCCAACTATATCCAAAGAATCCCACCAGACGTACGGGCAAACACAGTTTACCGTTCACTTCGAAACGCCAGAAGCAGGACGGAAATATAATTTAGAACATCACACTATAAGTCTTCATTCCTACCCAGCACAATAAAACTTATCAACAAGCTACCTAGACACATTTGAGAATTACAGTCTCACAACACATTCAAACAACAACTAGAAAAGCACTACAAAAAATACGATCCACCTAGGTACTTCAATTTCGGCTCTAAAATCGAGAATTGTCTTTTAGCTCGGATAAGAGAAGGCATGTACAAATTAAACGGTCATTTGTACCAAGTCCAAATCGCTGAATCACCTTGCTGCTACTGCGGTTATAGCTGGGAGGGAACGGAACATTTTTTTCTACAATGTCCAAAGTTTATTATACAGAGACAAATTATGATGAACAACATTAGCTCAATAATTAACAGACCATTTGAAAACCTACACCGTAAGATAAAATCGACGTTATTCTTTCTGGCTTTTCTCTTCACCCGGACAATGAGCGCGCAGTAGCTCGGGAGGTTTTCCGCTTTATAAGCAGCAGCCGGAGGTTTGCCTGAACTGGCAACTGGCAGTCGTGCGCGGCCGACCGTTCAGCCGGCCTGGCGTAGTGCGTGGCCCGTGCGGGGGCGGGGCGTGGGCGGTGAGACCTACGGCGGCGCTACCGTAATTGTAGCTATGACACCCGAGCGGTGCCACGATCTAAGCGCTTCGGCGCTTTTGCACCAATTGGGGCTGCACATTCAATGATGTTCTTGTTCTGTAAAAGAAGAAATAAATGAGCATGAGTATGAGACGATAGTTTAGTTCTAGACTGGAAAGTTTTTGTCGATAGCATGTCTTAACACGCCCAGTGGAGGTGGTCCTAAATTGTCCCCCTCATATTTTCCGAGGTACCGAGGTGGCCAGAGAACCGTTGGCCGGCGGAAAACGCCACTTGACCAAATTTGGGGAATTTATGAGTGCGTCGATCGATGAAGGAATTGTGAAAATCGATCAATACTTTTCACTTACAGGATTCCAAAGTCAGACCTATATTTTGAGACTGTCGCAAACGCGCGGTCGCACCAGTTTACCACTGTAGACCGAGTGGTGACGTCATAAGGTCATACAATCAGGTTATATATAACCTGATTGGCTCAGTTCCAGACAGATGGCAGAATATCACACTCTCACCCTTGCCCACAACATCATCGGAACTAAACAACCGATAGGGCTATCCTCATCCCTTCAACACAACACTGACATCCATACCCGACAAACACGTCAATCTCAACAGCTACACTTGCCGAGGATACGGACAGAGGCTGGCCGGCGGCAGTTCATATACAGGGCCCCCATGTTGTATAATGCTCTGCCGCCGAATCTCACAGAACTGCGAATGGCTGCCTTAACCTTCGCCCGGGTGGGCGGGGTCTTTTTAGACCCCCCCTCGGGTTTTTCCGAAGTGACCAAAAAACGGCGGCGTGCAGCGCCGCCAAACTTTGTCTAGCTGTTCCTTCATCATTTTTACATCTTTCCTGAAAATTTTAGCCCAAGGTCATATCAGGTCAGGTCACCAGGCCAGGTGAAGTGACCTCACCTCAAAAAATGCTAAGGACCGCATAACTAAAAGAAGGGTTAATCGATCAAGTTCAAACTTATACCACATATTGGGCCCACCAGGAGCTACAACATTTGTTCCGGGATTTATTTATATTGGTGACCTAAGGTCATGTGCAGAGCATGACCTCCCCATTGTCAATACATGGGGATAATCACGAAATGAGCTTTTCTCAGTAAGTATGGATGGAATCAACTTCAAACATCGGTTACGATTTGATCTTAGCCCATTTCTGAAGTTTATGCCAAAAATTTTGAGTTGTGACCTTTAAAAGGCCACTTTAGGTCAAAAAAGCATTTTTTGGTGTTTTACTCTATAAATTTAGAATAAACTAAGATAGAACTTTTATTTTGTCACCAAAGTGTTTGTATAGTCACTGCAAGTCAAATGATATACATCATGACTATACCAGGTCAAGTTGGGTCAGACCGTTGACCTGGGTCAGGTCAAATTCTTAAATTTGACCTGGCATAGCAATATTATATATCATTCCATTTGTATTGACGGGAGGATTGCAATGGTGCATCAACTATGGCTGTATCTTGTTTGGTTTGGAAGTTATTAGCGAAAAAGGAAACGCCCTTATGCATGGGTGGCTATGGACATTCCCAAGAATATGCCCAATATTCAGTGACCTGTAGCTCCCTAGGCTTTGACCTGACACGCAAATGAATGACACTATAATGAAAGAGCGACTCAAGAGCTTTCGAATGGTGTTAGAAAAATGTTTCTAGCTATCATAGTTTCTGAGATATATGAGGTTTTCTTAGTACACCTCATATTAGCGATTTTGACATATTTTGACCTCTGGTGACCTTAATACTGACCTGACAAGAAAAATTACCAAAGTATTTTCGATATCATTTTTGAAGAGCTTTCGATTGCAGTTTTGCGCTTTTTTCTAGCTCTCTTAGTTTTTGAGATCGTGGGGGGTCTTTTTTAGCCCCCCACCAGGGCGAAGGTGGCTCGTACCCGCCACCGGGGCAAGGGTTAAAAAACCACTCGCTCGATGGTTAAAGAGTTAGTTCCATCGGATGCAAACTGCAAGGTGTGTGGTATTGAATTTGTTTGTGCTGATTACTGAACCAGTGTATTTTATCATTTAATAGTGTCTATCATTCTTGTCTTTTGTACATGGATTGTTTAAATTTTAAGCTCGTGACCAGTGAGCTGCAAACAAGTCATTTTACTTGTGCTGAATCGCAAACTAATGCCCACATGCTGATTCTGTCGTTGAAATTTATAGTTTTGCTTATGTTACTTTGTTAGAGTCCTCACACCCTTTTGGTTTCTATTCAACTCCCCCGTCCTCTCGAAAAAGAGCTAGGGAATCCCTTTCGAAAAATATACAATTCCAACTCGCCCAAACTCAGGTCTGATCGGGAAAACCAGCAGCTGCCTTTTTCACTTCTAATTAGCTCAATGTCGGAATATGTTTATTCTAATAGGTTTAGTGGCGTTTTCCGCCGGCGAACGGTTCTCTGGCCACCTCGGTACCTAAGAATATATGAGGGGGACAATTTAGGACCACCTCCACTGGGCGTGTTAAGGCATGCTACTGAAAAAACCTTCCAGTCTAGAACTAAACTATCGTCGACCATGGGCTCACCATTGCCGTTCGCACCAGCGGGTTAGACATTTTTTTATTTCATAATTTGGTTAACATCGAGAAAGTTTTCCATGAAACATTGCAGCCCAGACCTCTGTCTCCCCTTTTTACCGACGCTTTTGCATGGAGGGCAGAATATCTCTCGTCGAGTGTAAAGCGAACACGAAATGTTAAATAACCAAATACAAGCATCATTGTTTCTACAAGGCTTATAAGCTGTTTCCCCGCCCCTGCACATTCGCTCCACCATACTTCAGCCGGTGGATCCGGAAAAGCACCGTACCGGGTCTCCACTCCGTCATTTGGCCGTAACGTGTTGTGTGAAACTAATCCATGTAAGCACCTCTTTCTCCTTTAAGCTGTACTTACCGTGAGGTGTTTTGCCCAATAATAGTAATTGCAAAGCATTGTACTGCGTCCGGCCCTCTCGCTGAAAGCTCTGGGGATGGGGCTGGGAGACAGTCTTCAAAAGTGAGGACGAGAAGTGTTCACGCCTCAGTGCTCATCGTTCACTGCAGCGGTGCAAAGCTTCTTCCCGAGATTGATTCATTTCAGGGAGGGCAGAAACCCCACCGAAGATCGACCTCAGCAAAGCCTGATATAGAGCATATATAACAGTGATTATAGAAACCACAGGATATTATCAAGCTGAGGAGAGTCCATCATACACTGAGTAAGATTTGTGTTTATAAGCAATCAACAGGATACTCGATTCAACAGCAATGACTCCAGCCCGCGCTCTCCAATTACTGTATTCACTGGCTGAACTCCTGTGCGTGGTAGGCCTTCTAGCACTCTGCGCCCTCAAGATACAACTGTACCAGTCGGAACCCGTCTCAACATCCGTGTCGTATCAGCCAGCTAGATTTCCGAACGTTACCTTATGTCATGAAGTTGTTCACATGGGTAGACTTAGCTACCTGATTGCCGACCGATTTAACGTTCTAACGGAAAACATGTCCTTCCCTTATATTGATAAATATAAACACTTTAAACGTTTTTTTACTGACGAGCCGTTTGGATCAATATCTAAGGTACAAGAACATTTGTACCCTCTTCTGGCGGATTGTACATTAGCACAGGTACTGGAAGCAGGATGGCTAAAGCCAGAAGAGTTTATCTTCTACTCGCAGTATCTCCGTATTGGTTATCCTCCACAGGATATCAGATGGCATCGCATCTTCTCACCAGATATCTATGCAACATGCTACACGTGTCAGATACAGGATTCGTCGAGCAATGGAATGTTATTAATCGGTTTGATAGGCTCTCCGGCCAAGCAATATGATATGAAATTTTATTCTGGCTATGGATTCTCAGAACACCCTCCGGCTGCACCTGTAGTTACGAAAGGCGAAGATCAGAAAAGGGCTGAAACCGCAGGAACGGACAGTCAGATTGGAATGAACCAGACAAAGCCGGAGAACAATGACGATAGTGTCACAAGGTCTGTTGATGACAATGAGTTTGGAATACCGAACATTTCATTTGACCCTGACATGATGAAGTATAACGATAAATGGATGATATTGCGTAACATGTCTGAGGGCACTATACGTTTTTTAAATAGGGCAGAAGGATATTACGGAGCCATTCACTCATCTAGCCCTATGCTGCTTCCTCTGCCTAAAGTTCGGGAACCACTACTTGGCACATACATATTTTTCTTTCGTAAATTGTATGGAATGGTTGATATTAAGGTTCATTTTGAGCAGATTTCAGCAGTGAATCGCGCCAAACAGCCCTGTGAGTCTGACCCAGCCTACGACGAAGCCTCCTGCTTACACTCATGCTACGTCAACTTCTTACAGGAGAGTGCCAGCTGTCAACTCAATGGCATATGGCCTTCTGCCCAGCCCAGCAAGCTACCACCCTGCACGCTTGGAACATTTCCTTTCCACCTTAAATTGTATCCCAACTGCTCTTCATGTCCACGGCCCTGTATACAAAGAATTGTATCGGTCACAGAGCAGTACATCAACCGTAATGTGTCACACTTCAAACATAACATGATGCTTTCTGTTACACTGGACAACGTGATGATGCAGGTGCTGGAAGAAAGGCTGGCCTACACTGTCTGGGAAATGGTGACTGACTTCGGCGGCAACCTCGGTCTCATGCTGGGAATATCCGTACTCAACATTGTTCACATGCTGAAGAAGGCCAACAGGTTATGTAGAGATGCAGAGGCGATTGCCGAGCGAAAAGGACAGCACTCAGAGCATGAGTCCGAGGCATTAGCATAGATAAGAGCTGCTTATTTCTATGGCACTCAGTTGTGATAATACAGCATCCGCCTATGTGATGCTCTCTACCCAATTGTATGTATAATCACATTTAACACGCACCAGCGCTGCTTTGAAAAGTGGGCCTCACTCCGCTTTTATTCATGTATTGACCTGAGATATACCCTGAGTCAGACGCTGTGGGGAACACGGATGTGTAAAGTCTTATGCTTATTGCGTAAAATCATTAATGTAAATTGAAGCAGTGTCCCGTACGCAGGTAAAGATCCAAATTATTGACAAGAGGTGCTAAGGCATTGATCGGGTCTCTGATTTAATTGTGCTGTGGTAAAACCCACAGAATGCTGTAGTGACAACAATTGAATAATATCGTTGTTTGTGTACTGTACCTAATCACAGAACAACCGAGCGACCTGAGAAATATGTTTATGTATGCCGAACACCACCATAGCAAGTTCACAAACTTCGACAAGTTCACAAATTTCGAACTGTGCCTGCGAGAACTTAAGCTGGTAAAAGGAGACTAGCAAGTGCTGCACAACCGAATATAACGCACGACCGCCTAATCTTTGTAGGCAATGCCTCGAGCCATATAGCATTCGAACTAGCTTTAAGGAATTATTTGCAGAATGGAGTGTGATCTCATGATTCTTGCTCTCGCTTGAGTTCTAGGTATGCGTTGATGTTAACTACCTTTTTAACGTGTGTATTTTATGTCGTTAATGTGCTCGACGTGCAACCATGAAAAATATTGCCTGATCGCGGATGGTTGGGAATAAACTGATTCGTGTACATAGGTTGTTTTCATTATAAACATCAAAGTAATATGAACTACGTGTCACTGTACTATTGTATCCTAATTATACTCAGTTCCAAACTGTCATTCACAATGCCACAGAAGTTGTTTTTGGTGACAAAATAACCAATAATCATAATAAATAATAAATAATCAAAATTTCTATTGTTAGCGCTAGAATAAAGCTGATAATGAGATTTTGAAGCATTTAGAGACAAACGATTGGACTGAAACCATTTTGACACTTCTGGAAGAACTTTATGGATTTTTGACAGTACACTTCTCACATCATCCCCCGAGATTATAATAGCAGTATCATCTGCAAATAAGTAAAATCTAGTTTAAATGGACACTCGATACAGATCATTAATGTATATAATAAATAATAGTGGTCCTAGTATTGATCCCTGTGGTACTCCCGTCCTTAATTGTTTTGCATGAGAGATGACCCCCTTAATTTTAGTCCTCTGAAATCTGTTAGTTAGATATGAAGAAATAATATTATACAATTTACCCTTAATACCAATGTGATTTAATTTTTGCAATAGTATGCCTAGACTAACCGTATCGAATGCTTTTTCAAGTCTAAATAAATTCCACATGATGTGTTACCCTTTTCTAAAGATTTTGTTACGCTGTCGTAAAGATGTACCAGAGGCATGTACCTACTATGCTTTTTTCTAAAGCCGAACTGAAATGAATATAAGATGTTATTTTCGATGAAATAATCAGATATATATTGGTATAGTACCCGTTCCAAAATTTTGGAGAAGATGGGTAACAATGAAATGGGTATATAGTTCGTAAATCTATCTTTTTCACCTGATTTAAATATAGGGACCACTACTGCTTCTTTTAACATCTTTGGGAATATACCTTTCTTAAGACATAGGTTGAAAAATAAGTCAAATTGCGAAGACAACTTTTATATGTACGATGCAGAATCTTTGTGCTAATTCCATCAATGCCACCACCCACTTGTTTTAGTGATTTGATGATATTTTCTATCTGTTGTTGATTTGTTGAAAGTTCAGCCGTAAATGGTGGGTGTTAGTAATCTTCGAGATATTCTATAGGATTTATGTTCATCATCATCATCATCATCATATTTGACGTTTTAGGGCGCACCGACATCTGAGGTCATTCGGCGCCCATAACACTAAATAGAATGCATAAATGAGACATATAAGCAGCAAGTCAACAACATTTCAACAAGTAAGGTGTAAAACAGGTTAAGTTTTTAAAACAAAATCAAAAGGTCATACGTAAAAAACAGAACAATAATACAACAATAATACAAATAAAAACAAAATGAATAGAATAAAATGTAAAAACTGACCAGAGTCGCAGACATTTTAACATTACATACCAAGGTCAGCGAAAAGGTAAAATGAACTTATACACCACGTAAAACCTGAAAAACTACGAGGGTGAATATATGACATTAAAACCAACGCTCCTCAGATATAACATAATGGTAGCAATATCCACAGCACGATGCTCGCCCAAAAGAGAATTCATTGTCGGAGATCCCTGCAGAAAGCGGTTTCTCTCTATCTCAAAGTCACGGCAATCTAAAAGGATATGTTTAACTGTGAGCCTGTCGCCACAGCGTGGACACTCCGGCGGGTCACGACGAGATAAAAGATATGAATGGGTTGATTGAGTGTGTCCCAGTCGCAATCTACACAGGACAACCTCCTCCCTTCTGGAGCCTGCACTACTTGAGGTCCACGATCCTAAGCGTGGTTTCAGCTCGCGGAGCTTCCTACCTTTAAAATCACAATCCCATCGACGTTGCCAGTCGCTAAAAACATACATTTTAACTTGCGCGCACATGTCAAAAAAATGGAACACGAAGACCTGGGGGGGCAGCATGTTCTGCCCCCGTCTTTGCACATCGATCTGCTTGCTCATTTCCGGCGATTCCGCAGTGACTTGGCACCCAAACTAAATCTACACTTTTTCCCTTTCCCCTCAGGCTATGCAGTTTCTGCCTAATAAGGGTCAAGAGATAAGATGCTGACATATTATGAAAGTAAAAAGACTCCAATGCCTGTACAGAAGACAACGAATCTGTACAAATAACAAACTTTCTCGCCCTTAACTTCGAAACATGGTCCAGACAACGGAATATTGCGTACAGCTCAGCGGTAAACACCGATGCCTCGCGCGGTAAACTAAAACACTTTTCAACGCCGTCGCTGACAAATGCACATCCCGTGCCACCATCACCCTTCGAGCCATCAGTGTAAAAGTGGATGTGATTATTATAAGATTCAGAACAGAACTCCCTAAATAACTGGCGCATAACTTCAGGAGGCATATTTCTACATTGATCCAGTAAGCCCTTGTTTGTGTCCACTGCAGAGATAAGCCAAGGTTCAACCAAACACGCGTCACACGGTTCAATGAGATCTGTGTCTATCCCAGCCTCCACAAGCCAGGCGCGGACCCTTACTCCTGGATGACGGGCTGCCGCGCGGGATCCATTATCAATCTGGCGGAGCTGGGCGTCACCAAAAATATTGAGTATGTGGGATGCGTCGGGGATTGTTTGAGTTTCAATACATAGCGCATTGCAAGAGTTTTTCGGCGCAACTCTAATGGCATTTCATCGACGTCCACTAACATGCTTGATATTGGGGATGTACGGAATGCTCCCGTTATAACTCTAACGGCTTGATGGTGCACAGTATCCAGCATGGTTTTTGCTGATTGGGCAGCGGCTTCATATACCAGGCTACCATACTCGATTTTTGAGCGTACTAATGACCTATAGAGCATGACAAGCGTTTTCCTGTCAGCCCCGTACCTCATTTTTGTTAGGACTTTGAGTATATTTAATGTATCAAAACACTTTGCGCGGAGCTGCTTCAGATGTGGTATGTATGAAAGCCTTTTGTCCAGTGTGAGCCCTAGAAATCTCGTTTCCGGTACAACATCGATCAAATTTCCATAGATATACAACTTTGGGTCCTCACAATCTCCACGTCTGTTGCAAAAGTGCATGCACTTGGTTTTTACACTTGAGAAGCTTAAGCCGTTTCGTGTGCTCCACTCCTGCAAACGATCAAGACCGAGCTGCCTCTGTGCAGCGGCAGTGGTGGACGCCGTCACCCATATCGTAAAATCGTCTACAAAAAGTGCATGGTGAATATTCGTGGGTAAAGTGCCTGCTATGTCGTTAATCATAACTGCAAACAGGGCGATAGAGCTCACAGAACGTTGAGCAATTCCGCTCTGTTGTTGGTATCGATTTGATAAGACGGAGTTAACGCGATAACGAAAAAACCTATTTCTAAGAAAATTGGAAATGAACCATCCCATGTGCCCTCGCACACCGAGCTCGAAAAGTTTGTGCAGGATGCCGTGTCTCCAAGTACAATCATACGCGCGCTCAACGTCAAAGAACACCGCATTTGTGTGACATTTACGTACAAAACCCTCGCGCACAGAGGCATCTAAGCGAACTAGGTGGTCTATTGTGGAGCGGCCCTGGCGAAAACCACACTGGCTATTACAAAGGAGCTGGTTGGATTCCACATACCAAACAAGACGCATGTTGACCATTTTTTCGAGCAGTTTACACACACACGAAGTCAATGAGATGGGACGAAAGTCGTTGGGTGATGAGCCAGTTTTGCCGGGCTTCAAAATAGGTACGATATGTGCCTCGCGCCACTGATCTGGGAAATCATTGTTACTCCAGATGTGATTATATATGTTTAACAGAGACGATAGAGATGCATCAGGTAACTGGCGAAGCATATTGTTAGTGATTTTGTCAGGGCCAGGTGACACCGGCCTAACAGTAGAGAGTGCTGCTCTGAGCTCAGCTATTGAAAAAGGCACATTGTAATGAGCCGAGTTATCCCGCCCAAAGTCGACCGGTTTTCTCTCCGCGATTTCACGAATTCGAGTAAAATGAGGATTTTCAGAGGAGACACTGCAACGATCATGGAAAGCTCTCGCCATGTGCTCAGCCACCTCTTGCGAGTCGGTTATCTTAGGATTTATGTTCGAAACAGGAATGTCTTTCAAGTGTTGATCCAATTGTAGCAAAAAAATCGTTAAATCCATTCGCTATGTCATCATCCTTGTGCTCCCCGGAACTATTATCAAAAAACACAGAGGGATATGATTTACTTTTCACAGTGTTTCGATTCATAATTTCATCCAAAAGTTTCCACGTTTGTTTTCCATCCCCCTTATGAGCTTCAAACTCAGACATGTAGTGTTTCCTCTTACTTTCCTTAATAATTTTAGTCAGGTACTTTCTATAAAGTTTATATTTATTTTCATGTTGTCTCAGCACACATCATATTCACTATTTGTTTTTTTCCTATTTTTGTGTGAAATATACCTATGATACAGTTTGTTCTTATAATTTATAGACGCTAGTATCCCTGGAGAGATCCACGGTTTAATTGGAGTTTTCCTTCTACATGGTTTAAATGATTTTGAAAATTTATGAATTCCAGTTTTATAAGTATTTATAAGAACTTCACAAGCCTCATCAGGATCATTGATATTTTGAAAATTGGCTAATTCCGAAACAATATAATCATTGAGGTCTTTGTCATTGGACCAGTCTAAAGACTTTATCATAATTGCCGTTTTTGTATTAACTAATCTTTTTTTAAGTTATATATACAAGTAAATGATCAGATATATCAGTTACAATTATACCTGAATGTGAAACTTCCCTGCCAATCCTGAATGTGAAACTTCCCTGCCAATACATAGTCATTTTTACACGGATTTATTGAGTCCATTCGTTATACGTTCGTTATACGTACACAGCCTCCTCTGCGAGCTACACGCTCTGCGGCTTATAACTACCGCCGAGCTGATTTTGATGGGCTCCGAGCAGCTTTAAGGATGGCTCCCTGGCATTTGTTGGACGGTATGGATATCGACGAAGCTGTATCACTATTTTATTCTCTTGTTGACGCCGCCATCCGTGATCATATACCATTAGTTGTTCCCAAAAAACGTTATCCGCCATGGTTCAACGCAGAGGTCAGGCGTGCACTGAAAATGAAGCAGGCTGCCTTTGAACGAATGAAGCGCCAGCCTGGTGATGAACGTGTGAAGGCGGACTTTGCTGACAAGCGCGCTGCTTTCAAACACTTGTCTAGTCAGGGCTACTCACAGTACCTGAAAGGTCTTGTTTCAGACTTTACAAACAACCCGAAACGTTTTTGGACTTTTATGAAGTGTTTTAAACAGACGAAGGGAGTACCGGTTTTAGAAAGCAATAACGTACTTTTTAGCGACGACACAGACAAGGCCAACCTATTAAACCGTACCTTTTCTTCTAAATTCTCTGACCCTAATGCTGTAAATTTCCCTGACATACCTTTTAGTGTGGATGATCGTTTGATTGCCTTCACTGTGTCAGAGGAAACTGTACGTCGCTTGCTGCAAGAATTGGTTGTAACCAAAGCCTGCGGTCCTGATGGGTTAAGTGCTCGCGTGCTTCGCGAATGTGCTGGAGAACTGGCTAGCCCTCTGTGCAAAATTTTCAAAATGTCCCTCAACTGTGGAATTTTTCCTGAGCAGTGGGGAGAAGCAAATATTGTTCCGATATTCAAAAAAGGGTCACGAAAAATCCTGACAACTACCGCTCTGTTTCACTGCTGCCTCTTTGCGCCAAAATTTTTGAAAAAAATAGTATGCAACCAGATTTACCAGCACGTCCGGCCTCATCTTTCTCCATGTCAGCATGGATTCTTGCCAAATAGATCATGTCAATCTAATCTAGCATCTTTTCTGGCACACGGGTGGAAAGCCATTTCTGACAGCAGTCAGCTAGACGCAGTTTACACAGATTTCTCGAGCGCGTTCCAAAGTGTTAACCATCGTCTTTTATTGTACAAACTGCAGCAAATGTATGGTATTGACAACTTAGCGTTGAGATGGTTGAGTTCTTATCTTGGCAGACGTAAGCAGAGAGTGGTGCTGAACGGAAAAGTTTCGGATTGGGCTCGTGTGGCCTCAGGCACACCAGAGGGAGGGCTCATCTCTCCGTTGTTGTTTTCAGTTTTCGTAAACGACCTGCCACACGTAGTTTCTACCAAGTGTTTGCTTTTCGCGGACGATCTGAAAATATTCCATCAAGTGAAATCCCAAAATGACGTTAACACGTTACAGAAAGACCTGGACGCAGTAACAAGTTGGGTTGCTGCCTGGAAGATGAATCTAAACGCCTCAAAATGCAAGTCTTTCAAAATCTCTTTAAAACGCAATCTCATTGATTCGGCCTATAAAATCAACGGAACAATTTTGGAGAACGTTTCTTCCATAAAAGATTTGGGAATCATTCTTGACCAAAAGCTTACCTTTTCCGACCATATAAACTCGATGGTTTCCAAAGCAAACAGATCACTCGGTTTATGAATCAGAACCTTCCAGACAGCCTCCCCTAGATGTAAGCTGGATAAGAAGGCCGCTTTGGCGGCTTTTAATGCAAATGTTCGGTCAGTTTTAGAGTATTGTTCAGTGGTTTGGGCTGGAGCCGCAAAATGTCATCTGGATCGTGTAGAAAGAATCCAACACAAGTTTTTGATGTGGCTTGCGAACCATGTTGACCCAGCCTGTCCATCATTAGGTTACGAGGAATTGACGAAGTTTTATGATGTTCGTACTTTATTGGCAAGGCGTGTACAACATGACATTTTATTCACAAGCAAGGTTTTTAGAGGTCTCATCGCATCATCTCATCTTTTGGAATGTTTCTCGCTCCATGTACCATCTAGAACTACCAGGAATGCTAGTGCAACTTTCTTAAATGTGCCTTTAGGTAGAGTGAACACGATACAATCATGTGTGTTTGTGCGGGCTCCTCGCGTTATTAATAACTTTTTAGCGTTCTCACCAACCTGCGATATTTTGACGGATCCCATTGGACGACTTAAAAAGTGTATCGCCTCTTTTACGACTCTACAAACAGCTTTCATAGGTCAGTGACCAGATTGATTATCTGTGTTTGTTGTGTTAGAAATGTTTTTTGCGCGTTTTAGGAGTAGGCTGTGGGTGATTATGCATTTTTATCTTTCATTGACTTCACCTATAATTGGGTATGTGCCTGTTGGTGATTAATACATATACAGAGATACAGAGATACAGAGTCCAAAACCTTTTCAAAATGTTCCAGAAAGCTATTGCTATCCTGGTTTGGAGGTTTATAAACCTCACCAATCACGAAATGTTTCCCATGTTTATCTCCTGCGTTCTTTACTTGTACAAAAGTGGATTCTATTTGTTCAAACTCGAGATCTGCCCTTCTTCTAGAGGTATGCTTTTTGTTCACATATATTGCTGTTCCTCCCCCTGATTATTTTCCCGACTCGATGAATATAGTTCATATTCATCTATATCAAAATATTTTTCGATTTCTTTTTTCAGCCATGTCTCCGCGATGCAAATAATAGACCAAATTATGCCAGATTGTGATTGAAAGGTTTTGATTTCATCAAACTTGTTTTTGATTGATCGCGCATTTATATGGATAATTTGAAAACTATTTGATATCTTCATTTTAATGGGAGGTACATAGTATTCACATTTATTTGTTACTTCAATAAATTGATGGTTTAAATCAGAAGTATCTTCAAGTACTATATCTTTAAAAGGATTCACAAACATTTCAGAGAACATCACGACAGATATCTTCTAGGTCTTGGCTTGCACCTGTCAATGTATCGCTGTGTGTATATAGCCTTGTTTGGTGTTCAGTTTTATCAGAATTGAAAATGCAGTTACGGCGACCCCGAACGACCAACGCTTGATAGGGAGCAACGACGTCCTGTCTAAGATTCATACGTACAAACTGAAAAAAACTACTAGATATGCCTTAAGCTTTTTCTGTCCCACATCTGGGGAATCTAGAACAATACTATAAATACTAATAATACTAGAAATAATTATTAAATACTAAGATAAAGGTACGATTAAACGCAAAGATTCGGTCGCCGCGGCCAATCGACCGCGGCGACCGAAGACCCGGAGCCGCAGAGTGGCCGCCGCGGCGGGCGGCGGCATTCTTTATAAATATACTCTCATGGTGACATGTGACATATATATCGATGACTAATAGAGGAGACCAAGTTGAAGCTTAGGCTTAAATAAAATTTTCAACCATGCGCTGGAGGTGAGACCAAAATACATTATAAATTTGTTGCTTTGATGTCCTGCTGAAGTCTATGCCTAATCTTCCATATTTTTCCCTTATTTTTAGGTGGTTGATGTGCAGCAGTCCAGTGCGAAAAACATCACTATTTTCTATGCTCTGGATGATATTATTGTTGCTGAATTGTAGTCTTCGAATAAATAAAAATTGTCTTTATCAATGTGCATTTGGCAAGTCAGAAGTTTTAATTCATGGCACAACGGATGATTTATTGAACATTTGGGAACCTTAACAAGCCTCCTAATGCTGTTAATAATAATTGTTGGGTTTTAACGGCGCACCAACTGCCAGGATCATACGGCGTCGCCAACTATCACCCTGTTGGAAGGGATTTTGGGGATCAGATCGACTTATTCAGAGGCTCCGCCGGGACTTGAACCCGGGACCGGTGGCTTAGGAGACAAGGGTGCTATCCACTAAGCCACCTCATCCCCCTCCTAATGCTGGAATGATATAGTTACAATTATTTTGATGAATGAAGAGAGAGCAGTGGCAAGTTTTTAGCTAAAACTTGCCACTGCTAGTTAATATATAGCAATATGGATAGCAAAAGAATATCATATCAAAATGGTTGTGAATGGACCAAAAACTCTTCACACTACCCCTCAATTGATACATGCGTCATTTTCGTTTAGATTATTCACTTGACAGTTGGGTGGGTAATCAAAAGATTGTTCAACTTGTCTGTCCGGCCCGCCAAGTAAGGCAACATGCCACCACCAGCCATCTAAAGTACCGCTAGTTCTCCTCCAATTCTCACCACACATCGCAGAAAAACTACACTGACCCCCACCAAAAAGACAAATAACTCCCGTCCATCCATCCACACCACCATGTGGGCTTGATCCGTTGTATTTTCAGGCCTTGTGCTTAGTTGGTATGTGACGTGCCGTCTTTGTCCACATAAGTACATACCTCATATATTACAATAACTTCGCAGACGTAAAAATCAATGAGCACAAGATTTGTGGTATATTTCTTTTCGTTCCCGAAATAGGCTTCATTTCCTGCGCAATTGCTTCATTTATGCCGCTTCTATGGCTTTGCTAGGCTTTGCAAGGTGCTCAAGGCAGTGCTCAAGGCTGGATTTGGCGCATCTACAGTACCTAGTTAGGGTATGTGGTGTTTCCCTGTGAATTTTTAAGTGTCAGGGGAAGGATATGTTCAAAGCCTAGAAAAACAGTTATCTTTAACACAAGCCAGGCAAGTATCCCCAAATGGAAAATGCCGCAAATAGTGTCAAGTATATTCATGATTTGGGGCGACTTCAATGCTTCCCTCTAAGGCTGACTGCTTTCCCCAGTATCTTCCCACAACCAACTGATTTATGTTTGAAGTACTTCAATCAAAGTTGTTTTTTAGCCTGCTCCCTTACTTCTGCCAACCTTCTCTGAGAGAATTTTGCAAGTTGTTTTAGCAATGAAAGCAAGATGAACATGTGGAAGAGTAAAAAATTATTCTTGAATGTACATTTAGCAAGCCAATTTAAAAATTATGGCTTCCCGCCAGATATATTATACCTGATATGCTTACTTTTACCATTTTTCGTAGAGGGCAGGCGAATGGTTCTATGGATTACAGTTTTTTCTGACCTGAAGGAGAAATCTTCTGGAAAGCGTGTTCTAGCCAGAGGTCAGAAAAAGTAATTTGATTCTCCAACGCAGACCAGTTGATGCCCTGAGATGAGCGGAATGTTCCCCAGAGGCAGTTCTAGCTGTGGAGTAGAACCCTGAGCACATGGCCTTTATCTGTCACATTCAGGCAATAAAAATACAGTATTTATTAGGGGCTATTATTCAGAAATAGTTTAGATGGTCTTCAGGCCATGAAACATAATTTTAAAGTGTAAAATAAAATTTTTAAATTCTTTGGGGTTAAAATATACTTCTCTATATACATATTCCTAAGTGACTGAGACATTGATTAAATAAAAAATAATAATTTGAAATATGTTGGCCATTTCTAAAGTTATGGGCAAAAAGTGTTTAAGACACTCGTAAAGGCCTTCATGTATAACTAAATATCTCATGGTTTACGCTCGATTGTTTTCAACGTTGGTATTTATATGTTTTCTGACCTTTGTATTCCATATCTGTGCATGTTATCTAAATTTGATAAGAAATTAAAACATTGGCCAACATTTTTTTCGAAATTTCATGTTGATTCAAAAATGTCAAATATAGAAAAAAACTAATGCAACACCAAAACAACATTCAAATACCCTAATCATTTTAAAACTATAGGTAGCTGATATATGTCGTCCCGACAAGAGTAAGAGCAAATGATTGGTTTATTTAAAAAATATTTTTCAATTCCAAAGTTAAGTTTATTTTCCCAAATCATAGAAATAATCTGGCCGGCTTAACAGTTTGCCAGGTTTCAGCTTTATGATATATGGTGAGTGAAAGACCCAGGAAAATTTAACTATACAGGCACTTCCTACATACAGCATGAGATGCTGACTGTAAAAGTTACCACTGTGTCTATTGAAACATTTAAACTATCAAAGCAAACTTAGTATTACTTGCAGGAAGGTAGATAGGTACCTGGAGTAATGCATGCTTACCTTATTGGGATGTTACAAAATGTTTAATAAATCGTTTTATCATGCTCCCCCTGTCACCCATTTTGAGCATTGGCCAGACAATACCCAGTTGAAATAGTCTACTCCAGGTCCCCCTTTTTAAAGGTTCTGGAAAAATAGCTGGGAATATATGAAACTAGTATGGACCGAGGGCCGCGCGTGGGCGCATCGAGTATGCGCCCCCAACCAGTCCCAGTTTCCTTACTCTATTACTACCAAGGCCATAATAATAATTATGCAACGCGAGGTTCAAATCCCCAACCAAAGCAATAGAGTCCACGAATCCACATCCCAAGCAACTATGTAGACGAGTCCGGCGCACTTTTTCGCATTGTGCTCTATAAACAATGTGCATCGCGTGCGCCAGCTCTTCAGCCGGGGCCCAACGGATGCCACCAGCCTCCACCGAATCCTAACGGATTCACTTCAACACAGTCCCCGGGTACCCCGACCCGACCGCCCTCGATATTTGTTCCGGCTCCTGATTCGTTTAGTATGACTGAAAGCAGTTTTTTGCTCGTGCTAGCGCCGGTGATAATAATGGAGCAGGACTACGGATATGTGAATTCACGCGATGTTCAAATAGAAAACTGTTCAAATAGTCCACATTTTAATTCGACCTTGAGAATAAAGAGTCATAGCCAGAACGTCCTGATGAATAACTATCTAAATGTAGACGGTTCGGAGTGATGCGAGTGTGTAGGCCGATTGCCATTGCCCAATACCCTCCACTTCAACTCCGATTCCGTGAGACCAGTCCGAAAGTAGGCGTATTAAACTGGCATGCTGTGTCATTTGGTGACACCGTCAAAAAGTCCCCACTGGAGGGGAGTTCGGCCAACCCCGCCAAGTAGCGTCACTACCCCCAAATCTGGTGTCAATACAGGGTCAGACACCGTATTTGAGAGTTTTGGTAGGGTTGGGAGAAGAGATGACCCCCATCGAAAGGAGTCATGGCCCTCATCAAAAGGAGTCACAACACCCATCTGACTCCTTACCTGACCACCATTTCAAGGGTACCTGACACTGCTTTGAGGCGTATTTCTTGTGAAGTACTCTGAATCAGGGTGTCAATACACATGTAATGATGCCGTCTTATGGTGTTAGTGTAGATTGACTCCCCACTCGTGACCCAGTATCTTAAGGTCATTTTTCTTGCGACCCCTTTCTCCACCAAGTCGGTCGTAAAAAGTAATGGTGAATGAGCACTTCTGTATTTATATTAGATCACGAGGTTAACACATAATCCCATAACATGTTCTCAACCACGGCACGCATTCATCGACATTCTGCACTCATATCAAAGTTTTCTGAGTCATGATGCAGCCGCCACATTCGGATAGAAACACGGGGGCGCTGTCTTGAAAAAGCATTTACATTATCATGATACAGACGTAGTGACGAAATTTAGAGCGCTCTTTCTAGCTTCTACATCATTTTCGGCACTATTGGGTCGCGAAACCACACAGAAGTCTCTCGAACTAGTGACTCAGAACACACCCGCACGTAGTCGCTGAATTCTCTGATGCCCTTTCAGCACCTACGATAGGAGGTACTCACAATTTTGAGTGGAATATCTTGTCATGATTTGGAAAATGTTTGGCAAAGACAGCACGTTTAGGTAGTTTACGCAGATATACAAGAAAAAAGCATTGTGCTGGTGTTCAGTCAGTCCTGGTTCAGTCTTCATTCTTCAGTCAAACAGGTTCAGTCTACGCCCTGGAAAGGATGGAATTGGTTAGATCAAATTCTGGAAGAAATGGAGGTAAAATGCAACGTAAAGGTACAAAGGACGTGAATAATTACAGGGAATAGAAGCTGTGAGTTTTCAACGTATGACTGCAGCCAAAACAAATAGCCGATTGCTGCAGCCTTAACACACGAATTGAGTGGGGTTTGAGCCACCTTCACATTGACGGGGGCGTGTACCCGCTACCTGAAATCTCGAGAACTATGCTAGATAGATAAAACGATAAAATGCATTGTATTTTCACTTACCTTGCCTTGTTCCCACTGCTTCTGCACACAGAATGAGGCGGTTTTACGCCGTTTTGCAGCAGCAAAAATGGAAATAGCACATGCTGTGACAACACAGAAGAGTCTGACTCTCCAGTGAGGGGCACAATTCTCTGCAAAAGTGTCGTGATCACTTGCACGCTAAGTGCAGAGAGTCAGCCACCTTCTTGGAAGTCTGACACCCTTCATACTTCCTACGAAAGGAGTCGGACACCTTTCTTGAAAGAATCAGACACCCTACCGACACCTCACAAAAAGAGTCAAAATCCTCATTTGGTGGTCGAGACAAATCCATTACAATGACTGACGCCCTTAATGATGTCGTAACCCCCAATGTGTGTATTGTTTTGACCCCAGAAAGTGGTGTCAGAAATGGTGTTCAAAATGAGGAGTCGCGTTACTTTAGGAAATGACACCGGCTAAAGGTTATTGGCGCCAAATGACGGGATCTAATACTCAAAAAGGGCCATCAGTCCACCAAAAAAGGGTGTCTCATTCGCTATATTTTTGGGGTCATTTTAGGGCTGGGTGTCATTTTTTCTTTCAGTGTAGCTCCAGCTAAGTGTTCATATTAATATACGTTAAGCAGCACATTGATTAAATGGCTTTTTTAAATGGTGTACTGACATAGTGTGAGAAACAAATAGGCTATCAAATTTCATATTTTTATACCCACATCATCATCGGGAGATGTCTGATATGATAGTACAGAATGGATGTAGGCATTATTCAAAATTGATACAGGTTTTGTAACTTGCTTCTGACCCCGGCATAAGTAACAGATAAAAAGCCAGAGCTTCATGTTTTTACATACCTAATGCATGTCTCAAGGCCCATGTTTGAAAAGTAATCCTAAATGTATTTGCAAAACCTGCTGTTGCATGAATAATATTGTTTTTCAGTGTAAAAACTAGGTTTTTACTGAAAAAGCTGGTTTGTGCTACAGAAAATTGGACTTTTGGGTCCCAGTTCATTGAAGCCTGGAATGAGCCTGGGTGAAGCCCAGTATCAGACCGGCATTGGCTTAACCCGCGCACCACCGGGGGCCCGGCGCCACCTTCGCCCCACCGGGGGGCTATCGATGCCCCCTCTCAACTCCGAAAATATGGGGTTAGCGTAAATCTGCAAAGTGCATTAGAAATCTTGCGTGAATTCAGTAAGATATTATTTTGCATGTTTAAGCGCTCAGGTCAATGGTTTGACCTCCAGAGGTCAAGTTAGGTCAAGATAGGTTATTTTTACTCGAATATGCCATGCTTAAGCAAACTGGGCATAACTCTTATGCCGTTGGAGCTATGGAGATCTGGTAAAGGACATTTGATAGGAAAAGGCCAGACCTTTTTCCGCAAATGTCATTTGGCACGTCATGAACTCCCGCCAGTGGTTTGACCTCCAGAGGCCACCTCGTGACCTAATATGACCTGAGGTCACAAAAGCTCAGAAAGTGACCTTGTCGCATATCAAATACAAGCCATTGACGAGACATACACGATGATGTTTGATTCAGCGCTCTAGCTGAATTAGGTCAAAAGTTATTGTCAAAATACTATTTTTGACCCCTGGTGACCCTGGATGACCTCGGAGAAGTCAAAGGGGTAATATGGCTCGTGGGATCCGGGAAAGTGTGTCTAAGAACGCTTTTCTGAGCAATGACAATCGTGTGTGTGACTTTTAGATGAGAAGACAGCTTTTCCCCATGCTTTTTCAATGGGAGAGGTCACCTCGTGACCTGACCTCAGGTCAAGAAATAAAAGAAATTCCGATATTAATCTTGTAGACCCTAGAGGGTGCATGAATTGTAGGAAGTTTCAAATTGATCGACTTAGAAATGTAGCTCTTACAGAGCTCATAAGTTGAAGTGAGGTGACCTTGGCTGACCTCGCCTGGTGACCTGACCTTTGGTGACACGGGGGAGAAATTCAGGGATGGTAAACAAATGTTGAGGTACGAGGTGGAGCTCTCAACTGCGGTGCCGCGCCTCGTCGTTTTTTTTTTGTTATCCCGGAGAAACCTTAGGGGACCATCGATGGCCCCCGGTAGGGAGAGGGTTAAATCAGGACTTCAGACCCGGTCCAAGCCCGCGGGCCTGGGCCGAGTTATTGCCCCGGGCCCTCGGGCCTACAAAGTCCCACCTCTAATCGGTAACCTCGGGGACAAATACAACATCGATCGACTGCGTTCTCGTTATGTTCTATCACTTAGCTATCTCATTACGAAGGACCACAAATTTCCTTTTATCTTGAGCCAGTTTAATTTGCTAATTTGCTATTTGCTGTCGCCTTTGTGACATACCTGATACCTTAATTCTTTGAGGACATGCAGTCTATCGTGTTATGTCTCCAATGCAAGGGGATTCTGGGCCATGACATCTTCTGCGAATGGAATGAGATTGCTTCCTGGCACTTATAAGTTAAGTACTGACAGACGACGAATACCCCATTACAGTTACTCGACTAAGCCATTTTACGCCGACAGATCTTTCAGAACGAAAAATGTTCAGAATGTTGAACAGTCACTTACATGTTTCGCATCGCATCGTAAAAGTATCAGGTATTATGCACAGGTATAGGTCCCTGCAATTGAATCTGTACACACTAGGCTCAGCAGTTTTTGGCCAAATTCTGGACAAGCTTTGCTCCCTCGGCCACGATGAAACATATAGTATGCGTGTCTTATCCGTGGCTTTGGATTTGTCCCAAAAACTGGGTTCCAGATTCGGAGTTTGAAAATAATTTGCAGAAAATGGTTTTGATGGCTGCATCGTAACAATTTAGTTTTTCGCCATTGATTTCTAAAATATGTCTCTGCTGAGTATTAGTGGGCACGGAATCGACAGCTGGGAGCAGGACACACAAGCTGTGTGTTGAATCACGACTCTGCAAGCAGTAGTTTTCTCACACTATTGCCTTGCTGAGATTAATACGTGGCTTTGTTGCAACCGGCTTTCGCTTAATGTCCAAAAATCGAAATATCAATTATTTTCAACCACCCCCAAACCTAATCTTACCCTAGCCGTAGGTGGCGCCAACCTCCAGCGTAAATTTTCCACGAAGTATCTCGGAATTACTATAAGCGAGGATTTAAGGTGGACGGATCACATAAGAAATGTTGAGAATACAATCTCCCGAAACATAGGACTCATTAGAAAATCACAGCATATTCTCGACTCAAGTCATATCCTCCTGCTGTACAACTCTCACCTTGCCCTTCATCCGATATTGTCTCCCCATTTATGGTAGTACGTTCGAATATAAGCTAGAAAAGTTAAATCTACTGCAGAAAAGAATAATCCGAATAATTGATAAAACCGACCGCCTGGCCCATACTAGTCCCATCTTTAAAAATATAACATACTGAAGTTAAAAAACCCAGTAGAAGTCTCCCAATTAGAAATTTTTGTGTCTGGCGCAGCGCCAGACACGCCCAGCATTTTGAAGTCCCGTTCGCCCAAACGATGTACCGGAAGTTCTCATTTTTCGTTTCAGCCCCAAGGACATGGAATAAAATTACAGCTCGTAAAATCAGAAATTTGGCGGATATCCCACGTAGCAAGCAATTCTTTAAAATTGTACTAAAAAAACTGTACGTAGATAACTATTAAAATTATGAATAGATTAAGTGAAAACAGCTACTATCTCTAGCTTTTCTGTGTTACTATTTGTACTTTACCATGTAAAGTCTTCAAACAATATGTAGATATTCACAATACAAATCTAGCGGTTTAAGATGTATAATTTAAGGCATATGTAGGTGTTGACACAGGCCGACCTCCGGCACCACTCTTGCCCCTTCCTATCTCCACCAAGTAAACGCGAAGTCAACTAACTCTCAAAGGTCTCTACTAACATGCAAACCCACCAACAAACCCTACCCTCCCCTCCCCTCTAAGCACACCCCATATCCACAGGAGAGGCAGACGGGCGGCGTGCTGGGGGCGTGTAGCTGGTACCGTTCTCCCGGCTGCTGGAATGCTAACGCTGTGGTGCCACCACACTGCGTCAACTCATCATAGGGCGACCGCTGGCACCCGGCATCGGGGCGCTGGCGAATGTCGAGGCGGGGAGAGGAAGTCAAGTAAGCGGGGACATCGGCCGTGGACTGCTCCCGAAGCTGACTGACTAAGTACCTAAATACTACTAAACGAATGTAATCACACAGACCCACAACCTGGCGAACGCTGATGTTATTTTGCACAACCTTAATGTACCTCTCTGCCCTCGTTCCCGACGATTATGCGATCATTTTCGTGGTAATGTACTTACTACCTGTGATGGGGACTGCCTGTAATGACGAACAATCTGATGCCTGCTCGCCATGTGAAAGGTGGCAGCACTTGTGCCGTGGCCGGACTAGGGGGTGGCAGCACGTGTCGCTTTGGCCGGTCAGAGAGGTGGTGGCACCAGCCATGGTGGGCGGTTGTGGGGAGTGGTGGCAGGGGTGACATTTCTCTGAGGCTGTCGGACGCAGCTATGTCAATATCCACCGGTTTTTTTGGGAGATCTCTTGAGTCGCCTCCACACTGGCCTGCTTGCTGGGATACTGCCGCATTTGTCTAATTCACCATTGATCTATTACCATTTAACATGATTGAACAGCCCTCAAGCCGTGTGTGTATCTCGGTGGCCATCACCCTGCGGAATGGGACTGCGCTGTCTGCTGATCACTATGGTTGCTGGAGCGATGTCGTGTGCCCCAATATTGGCCCCGGCCAAGAGCTATTATTGTCACCAGCCTCCATGACCCACTGGCTGCATTGTTATGATTACTGAGGCTCCCCCATATCAGGCCGTATGCTCTGACATTGAAGTGTGTTTTGGCCGGAAGCGACCGTGACTACATGTTCAGAATCTCCAGCGGGCGGGAGTTCGGGGGAGGCACTGAGGTCTTTTCCTTCTCGTTACGGACTGTGCCCTGATTCAACCGCGTGATAATGCATATAATTGTAATTGTTAATTGTTAACATTATGAGTGCCTCCTGCCTGCCACCTTCCGCCGGCCCTTCCTCTCTCCGCTGCTGACCACTTCGCCGCTCCCCGAACCCCGCCCCCCCCCATTCGTTCTACACCGCTCGACCGGGCCCGCGCCGGCCGATGTCTCAGTGGAATCCACTGCGACTCTGCTCGGCATTACTCAGAAACACGCACAATGAGGTGTGCGACTACGGCAGGGCACACATTTCACTCGCACAACACTACTGATTTTTTTCATGCATTCTTACACTTCACTTTTTTACGTTATTTTATTTTATTTACTACCTGCTCCCGGGATATATCTGGATGCGGCGGCCCCGCACAGTTCCTGCTAAATCCCTTCCTCGGGCTGGCGGTGAAATGCACGTATTCCTGCCGCCTGCACGATGTCATGACTCCTGATGACCTGCCATTGTCACCCCCAGCAGCTGGTCGGGAGATGAGTGAGGTCGGGTGATGATAATCATGGTACTGAATCGCTCTTTACCTCCGTAACGTCTACGACGAAAATGTTCCATTTTTTTGCTTTTTTAATGCCCCCCCATTGTGTGTGTATTGCGGTTGCGTACGTATATATGTGCGTGTTTCAGTTCAGTTCAGTTCAGTTCATTTATTTCAGAAACATCCCGGTTGCATGTACACACAATTGTCCAGGCTTTTCATGCTCCTACGTCACAAAATCGAAACGTGGAAAGTCAGGAGATCTTCAAACCTCGAACGAAAAAGCACGTACATACGTAACAGTTTCACACATTCAAAGTAAAAACGATCGCTTAGAGCATACCACTATGGGTAAGAATTACAATACCTGACATTACATCTGGCCCCTAAGTGCTTTAAGGACACCTCGTTTAAAGCTGGCACTGTTCGTGCAGTAACGGATCTCGACAGGCAACGAGTTAAACGAGGCGGCTGCGGCATAGCAAAGACGTCGTTGGCCGGCATTGGTTCTGGCCCGCGGTGGTCGGAGATAACCAGCCTGCCGCGTGTCGTGGTCGTGATTGGTGAATTGGAAAAGTTCGCGAAGTTCTTGTGGTTGACTGGTATCTAATATAGTTTTCGTGAGGCAGAGCTGATGATAAGAGGCTAACTGGTTTGGATTTAAAAAGCCGAGACGTGCTACTTCTTCTGAAATGTGATCGTGTTTTTTCTTTCCAGAGATGACCCTAGCACAGAAGTTAATAATATTTTGTATGCGATTGAGCTGAGTAATACTACAGGTCCCGTAAATCGAGATGCAATAACGAATGGAAGAAATTACAAGAGCTTGAACAAGCAGCTTCAGAACACGACTTGGAATAGTGTGCTTTGCATGAATGAGACAGATGAGAAACCCGGTGCATTTAGACGTAATGTGATCAATGTGGGTCTGGTAAGTGAGGTACCTGTCCATATGAACACCGAGATTTTTACCTCCCTAGTTTCCGAAACGGTGGTGTTTCCTACCCTGATCTGCACTGTTGGGATGTTCCGAAGCATTTGCCGTGTTCCAAGTCACATAACTTGCGTTTTAGTGGCATTTCTTTTTAAGGAATTTACAGAAAACCAATTCAAAAGTGTATTAAGGTCACTTTCAAGAGCTGCAATCATAGCCGGAAGATGTTGTTTCTGACCTGAAATAAGTAACTGTGTGTCATCACAGAACTGAATGACGGAAGAATTGTCGATGTAAAGGCTCATCTCGTTCGCAAAAATGGACCACAAGAGGCAGGACAAGCTCCCGCCTTGGAACACCCCACAGGTGTTCAGAAGTGGGTCCGACAGAGTTGAGCTTCCAGGTCAGCTCCTTCTGCTGGAGGATGATGCGGTTTCTGTGTCAGTAGAAGTCCTGGGAGAAATTTTTACCTGTTGCTTATGATCTCTGAGGTAATCCTGAAACCAGTGGGTATCGATACCATACAATTGTAATTTCTCAAGAAGCTTTTTGTGGCAGATAACATCGAAACATTTCGAAAGATCTAGCAAAACCAAGATAGAGATTTTTCCCTCATCCATCGCCTGATATACCTTATCTGTTACAACTGTCAGTGCTGTTTCGGTGGAGTGGTTCCTACGGTAGCCATGCTGATTGCTTGCATACAGAAAACTTGAATTTAGGTAGTGGTTTAGCTGTCTATGAACTAGTCGCTCTGTAATTTTCATTATTGCCGGGTAGCATGGTTATAGGCCGCCAGTTAGCCGGTTTCGAGGCATCGCCGCCCTTAGGTATAGGAACGACAATACCGTGTTTCCACTGTGATGGCACACTACCAGAAATCAAACTAGCATTAATGACATTGAGCAACACATGCTGCAAACCATAAAAGAAGCTCTGCATAAATGAAACACTGAAACCAGCAATGTCAACAGCACGAGACGATTTCATCGACCCTAACGTAATGCACATTTCATCGGCAGACACTGGCAGTAACCGGAATCCACAAGAAGGCACACGCGGGAGCCTAATAGGTACCCGCGACTGAGGAGGTGCAACGCTCGCTGCAGTTTGTGGTCCAACGTTGACAAAGTAATGATTGAGGTCGTTTGGAGACACATTTGGCACAGCAGAAGTGCCCTTTTTGCTGCCGATTACAGGCCGCAACACATGCCAAACTCGCCGTGGGCCAGCCTGTTTGTTGTTGTAATAAACGCATGGTTCCACTATAACAAAACTTCTGAGCCTAGTGTGTACAGATTCAATTACAGGGGGCTGTACATACATTAGGCTGTTTCATTGTTCAATTTTTTTATTTTTGTCAGGTTCCGTGACTTTTCCCGTTCTATGGAGTGGAGTCGATCGGTGCCATTTTTATCGAAATCAGACCATACTTAGGTCTGCCTCATGGGACCTGAAGATATCGAGTTTTTGTAAAAAATAACTATAATGAGGACCAATACGGCTGACTCTGTAATTATCATAATAATTCTAAATATGTTTTTTTAAGCCTGCTATTGCAAAATGTTCCAGAGGTGCAGAAACTTGCTAACTCGGCTACCGGAGTTTGTGACACATTTACGAAAATTGAGGTGCATAATTGTGACAAAATAGCGATCCTGACTGTATGGCTCAAGATCAAACCCCATATTTTCGAAATAGAGAATGAAGCGTGTAGGGAATATTTTAACTTAGCAGCTCTGTTCTTCAATTGCACAGCGTACCATTAGTAATACAATATTGGTACTGTGTTCAGTTTCTACTAAAACGAGGGACCCCCGCTGCAGAAAACCCGCAAACCGCTGTCACAGTTGCCAGATTTTAACATGCAGCCCAATGGGGCTGATTGTTAGTAGTTTGCAGAAAGTTGTCGCCTAGATATCGGAAATGTGACAGTCAATTTTTTCGAGAAATACACGATTGTGGGCATATTTAAGGCATTAACAATAATGCAGATACTTTATCAAGTACTTCTTTGTCCATTTTTTCAGGTTAAATCATATTTACAGTTTGAGTGTCTTCGATTTATTGGCCCCTATTTCTTCGAATTTAGTATTAAGTACGCCTAAAAGCTACTAATAAAAGTACTAAGTGAGTGAGAAAATAAACATAGCTGGGCAGCAGTTCTACTTAAACTGCGCAACAGCGACAAGACAAGTCAGAAATGTTTATGTGATGTAGAGCCTGCCAAAAATTTAAACAGGCGGGAAGCCACTTATTTTAAGAGGGCATATTTATTAGGTATATTTAAGATAAGTGCAGGCTGAAACTAGCTAGAATAAATATTGCTGCCCATGGCTAATCTAAGATGAATGTAGGCTATTGTAAGACTGATGAACTTTCCCATATCAAGCTTTTTTCATTCCTTAGCCTGCTTGTGCCTTAGTTTATTTGTGCCCTAGATTGGTTAGATAGATTTGGAGCTGGAGGAAGTTGGGAGAGTTGGCGCCAGCAACAGGCTGGCAACAACAGTGATTCAGGTGAGTTTTCATGATCAAATTATCATATCAATATTGTACAGATAGCAAATGTGTGCTAATGCAGTCCTCCACAAAGTGTTAACACCCACACTGGAGGGGGTCTGGAACTAACGTGCACTGGAGGGGGCCGAGTAGACCCCCTTCTTATCTCAGAAAATCACAGCAAATCTCAGAAAGAAATAGACTTCAAAAACGCTGGTTGGGGGTGTGTTGCTTACTACCAGTGGTGGTAAGCAACGCACAGGACCTGAACTGCATGGAGTTAAAGCAGGATTTTGACTACACTGGATCTTTCTTTGGTATGTGAATTCCAATACCTCTGTACCTATTAGGGCAATAGACATAATTTTACATCTATGCAGGCTAGTTGCCTCAGAGTTTTTACTGCAAAAAGGAATGACCAGGCAGGTAATGATCGTGAGTGGGATGCAAATTTTAAGCATTTGATGTGTTTATAAAAATGCTACCTAAGGTCCACTTTACCAACACATTTTAGGTAGATTCAAATACTATGTTGATATTGACATTTTTCCCTTTTGTTGATAAGTGAGATAGAAGTTTAGTGGGGGGGAAGCTGTGGTTAGGGTTCCCAATTGTGTGTACATGTACGCTCCCATTAATTGGTATGTTCCCAATAATGACTATTTTCATGATAATTGCTACATGTAATCATGTTGAAAAGTACCATAATTGGAAACACTCCTTTCAAAAATGGAAACTTCCTCAAAAAGGAAATGCATGTCATTGGGGGAAACTGCAGTCCTTGTAGACCCTGGAGGGGTTATTAAGTGTAGGAAGTTTCAAATCGATTGACTTCGAAATGTAGCTCTTACAGAGCTCTAAAATTGAAGTGAGGTGACCTTGGTTGACCTCGCCTGGTGACCTGACCTTGGGTGACCCGGGGTAAAGAATTTCAGGGATGGTGAGAAAATGATGAGATAAAAGGTAGAGCCCTCAACCGCGGTGCTGCGCCTCGTCATTTTTCTGCTATCCCGGAAAAACCTTAGGGGGCCATCGATGCACCCCGTTGGGGCGAGGGTTAAAGCGCAAGCAAGAGGCAAGTGACATGGGCTCACCGGAAGTGATCAACCTATGCATCAGACATAAATCAAAATAGTCAAAGTACTCCCGGGCGTCAAGCCACTTCAAATACTTAATAACATCCGAAATATGATCACATTTTCTTCTGCCGGATATAACTCGTGCAGCAAAATTGAAGACTTTCTGAATTTTATCTTTGGATTCGGAATTTGTGCTGCCATAAACCTGAATACAGTAACGGATATGAGAGAACACTAATGAATCAATAATGCGTGGGAGCACCTCCACAGGTAGAAAGTGTCTGGCATGATACAGGGCTATGAGAATTCCAAAACATCGGTTTGACACAAATTTTACATGCTGTGACCATGATAAGTGGCAGTGCATGTAAACACCTAAATTCCTAACAACATTTTTGCTTACAATTTCTTCACCCATGAACTTGACCCGTAACGGCTGCGGTATGACTCTCAGTTGCCTGCGGTATCCACAGAGAATCCCCTCTGTCTTGCCAGCATTGATCTTCATGCCATTCTGTTGGAACCAGGTTGTCAGTATGTCTACGACTTTTTCCAAACTTCCTAGCATGTCTGGTATTTGTCCACGTGGCCCAGAGATACCAATTTGGATATCATCTGCATACCTAACACAACGGATCCTAAACCCGTTAAAGTAATCTGGAACGTGACAAGATAGATCGTTGCCCATGATGTTTGCAAGTATGTGGCCTAAATAAGTGCCTTGAAAAGTACCAATACCGATTGGTAAGGGTTCCGAAATTTTGTCACCGATTTTCACTTTTTGTACATGGGCATCGAGATAGCTTTTAAACCAACCAGGAGAGATCTGCAAGAGTTCTAATTTTGTCAAAAGTGCTGTATGGTCAATCACATCGAAAAATCGACTCAAATCAATCAAGGTGAGCAGAGTAATTGCCGAATGGTCCATTGCTTTTAGAATTTTATCGCTTAATAATAATAATAATTATTGGGGCTTATCGATGCACCAACTGCCAGGGTCATATGGCGTCGCCAACTCTCTCCCTGTTGGAAGGGTTGCTCGGGAGCCAGCTTGCTCCTTGTTCAGGGAAGCCGCCGGGCCTTGAACCCGGGTCGGCTGCGTGGAAGCCAGCTATGCTGACCACTCCACCACCGCGCCCCCGAATTCTATCGCTTATGGTGATAAGGGCTGTGGCTGTTGAACGCCCAGATCTGAACCCATGCTGATCATCAGCCAGGAGGTGCTGTTGATTTAGATATTGCGAAAGTTAATTTAATGCTAGTTTGTCGACAATTTTACTAATAGTGGGAATAGTTGTGACCGGTCTAAAGTTAGCTGCGATAGCTGGATCGCCTTTTTTATGCAGCGGAATGACTAACGCTGACTTCCAATTTGGAGGTACCGTTTCCGAAACAAAACTAGAGTTAATAATACGCCACAAAAACGCCCGATGATAGTGAAACTGATTTTCACAACTTTGACCGGTATATCTATCATCTTGAATTAGAGAATTCTTGTTCGGCATCGAGAAAACAATTTTCTGCAATTCATTCAAAGTAACCGGGGTAAGTCTAAGGCTGCCTGAATTTACCCTCGGTAAGCAAGTACTGAGGGCCACTCGTCCTGAGCATCTAAACTGTGTATCCACATCGTCTCGCGTGATTTTACCTATTGAAGTAAAATATGTGTTTAGATCATCTGGACTTAAATTATCTGGCTCAGTCACTGGCCCACGTTTTGGAGCGATTACATGTCTTAAATTGCGGTACAAATTACCCGAAGGAGAATTTCGAACTTCTGCAATAAAGAGTTAATTTAGAAGTCAAAGTTAAACGTCCCACAAATCACAGGGATGGCCACCCCGCTCAGGTCACCCTCTCACCAGTCAGTTGCCAGTCGACCAACACCGTGTAAATATTGAGCACTGGAGCGTCTCAGGGGAATTAATTCAAAGCCTGCACATGTACATCAGGTGAGTGCACTGCCACTGGATGTTCCTGAGCAGCGGACCGGAACCCAGCGCTCTATCAGCTAACCTACCAGTGGCGGATCCAGGGGGGGGCAAAAAGGCAATTGCCCCCCCAAACGGAAAAGCTCGGGGCAAAACTATGTTTTTGCCCCCTCCCCAAAGCGATCGACCTCCTTTTTCCCCCGACTCCTTTTTAGCTTGTAAGCAAAATTTTGGTGCTTCAACTCTCAACTTCAAACAGAATTAGAGAAGTTCAGTGTAAATATTGGGGCTTGGATTGGAAAAAATGTATGTTGAGCCAATATTTTTCACCCCGTAACGTTTTTTTATTTATTTCTTTTGCTTTTCGTCTCCAGTTCCCAAAATCCTACAGAAAAGGCATATTGTAGCGCAATTTTTCACTGCGCGACGTTTCTTTTTTGCTTTTCGACTTTGGTTTGCCCCTCCCAAACCAACCGGCTAGATCCGCCACTGTAACCTACTAGGGCGGAAAAGGTAGGGATGACGTAAGGGATAAGGTACAGAGCTTTGTCAGGATTAACCATGTGGCAAATTTCACGTCTCGCTCATTCATAGGCGTACCAGGGCCAAGCGGTCCAGCCATAGTCCCTTCCTATTCGGCTAAAATTAACACGCGCATTGACGGGGGTCTGAGCCACCTTCGCATTGACGGGGGGCGGGTACCCGCCCCCCTAAGATCTCGAGAACCACGGTAGGTAGCGAAAAACAGTAAACGGCGTTGGGCTGCCCATCCACTTCTCCATCGAAAACACTTGGACCATTTTTTTGTTAGGTCACATTTAAGGTCACGAGAGGTCAAAACATGCCCGTCATAGGGATAACATGTAAATTCAGTTTTTCGGCCATTAAATCTGAACAAATAAAGATAGAACAAAACGACTTGAACTATATGAATCCTCTTAGCAAGCCAAATCGAATGATATATAAGTTGACCTTGCTAGTTCAAATGAAGAATTTGACCTGACCTGAGGTCAGGTCAGGGTCAAATTATATAAAATGCATATCATAAGAACTGCAAAGCCCAGGCGAGTCTAATGCAGCTAAAATAAATGCTTTATCACCATCCTTTACTGAGTTATTCCGTAAAAACCATTTTTCCCATGTATTTCCAATGGAGAGGTCATGCCTCGTACCTGACCTTAGGTCATCGATATCAAAAATACCGGAACATATTTTAGAGAACTCGGTGGGGCCATTATGTGATATGAGTTTCAATCGGATAAGTTCACCCTGCTCTGACTTATGCTATCTTAAACTTTTTTTGAGGTCGGGTCACTTGACCTGTAATGGTGACCTGACCTGAGATGACCTAACCTTAAAATTTTTACAGAAGTTGTAAAAATGATGAGGGAAAAGGTATACCAAGTACGGCGGCGCTACGCGCCGCCGTTTTTCTGCTATCTCCGAAAAACCCAAGGGGGGGCGGGTACCCACCCCCGTCAATGCGCGTGTTAACAAATTTAGGCCAATTTTGTTTTCCCAATATGTTTACGGTTTTGTCCATTTGATTTGAATTGCTTTGCCCCTCCTCCACACCAGTTTGATCTGAACCCGCCTTGAGGTCATCTCTGTTTGGGTCATCAGGCCAGGTCCGGTGAACTCATAAAGAATTGTTTCAAGGTTATTATGATTTAGCTTGGATTATGATTTAGCTCTGGCAGTATTTTCCTCGACCGCCTCCTACCCAGAAGATGGCAGTACACTGGGTAATGCCCGCCTTGACTAGGGACTTCCGCTGACCAACAAGCGCCCTTGTTAATGGGAGCACGGGCCTGATCAGCCTTTAAACAGATTCACCGGTCCGGTGGCACCGCCCGAGGGCACGGCCTCGCCGCGTGTGACCGGAGCAGTCATCTGTTCCGCCGGGCGTGAGAAATCGGGATAGCTCCACTGTCTGGTACAGTGGGGCGCATGACATGGAGCGTGCGGACATGACTGTCCCGCAAGGGTGCCGATAAGCGTAAGCCCCGCTGCCGTGTACATAGTGTGTGTGTGGTGCAAATGTATAAAAATGTTCCCAGGTTGGGAATACAAAAATATTAAAAAAGAAAGAAAAAAGTTAACATACTTTTTGGATCTCCAGACCAAACTATCATTTAAGTCCAAACTCATAATAAAGTGAAGCACTCCGTTTTGTAGTGTTTACCCTCATTTCTTACCAACTGAGAAATGGTTTCGCTTAGTCAACTCTTGCCCTGCTGACGGAGGTTTTAGAAAATTAAATTAAACCCTTGATCAGGGAACTGACCGAGACTTGAAGCTTGGTCAGTCATGCCATTGCCGAGAACCACACCACCGCACCACCATTCCCGTCACTTAGCATCCACGTGATACTGCAGCTCATGACCTGAAAATGGATATTTGCCCCGTAAGCCGCAATTACAGTGATGCGCATTGTGCAATTACGGCAATTGCAAATTGTCGTTCCGTGCCAGGCCCTCCTGCTGAAAGTCGAGTTCATCGGAGGAGACGACGGGGACTGTTCCCAAAAGTGAGCACGACAAGTGTTTTGAGTTAGTACTTATTTCTGCTTCAAAAGTGTTTGTTTACTAATTGATTTTAAGGGCTCGCCAATCAGTATGGTTATATAGCGCCCATTGCTTCCAAAGTGGCAAAGCACTGCAGTGTTCTCAAGTTTGGTTCATCTCAAGAAGACAGAAATGGTATCGAATATCAACCTTATCGAAGCCTAAAAGAGCTGATATAACTGCGATTGTATAGAACACGGATTCGAATAAAACTGGCATAGCGGAGAGCCCATCAACTAGAGAAAACGATTTGCGTCAAAATACAGCGGGCAAGAGGATTCTTGATCCAGGAAAAATGATACCACACGTGGCCTTCGACTATGCTATTTGCTGGCTGAACTCATGTGTGTGACGGGTCTTCGCGCTGTCAAGATAAAATTGTATCTGTCGGAACCGATATCAACATCCGTGTCGTATCAGAAAGCACCTTTTTCCGGACATTACAATCTGTCGCAACTTAATTCACATGGCAAGACTTGATGACCTGATTCTTTGCCATTTTTACTGTCAAACAAAAAAAGTCCAGCCATTAGTTTGATAGGTACCTATGCACAGCTTAAACGTTTTGCCCTTGACGAGGCTTATGGAACGGGATTCATAGTAAGCAGAGTTGACGCGATGTGCTAGCTAACATAGCGTGGAAAAATGTACTTGAAGCCGGAAGTCAGTAAAATAGTTTATGGTGTTATGTTGGTGCTTTGGGCCACCTTACTGTAAATTTACTCTTATACCAGGCGTGGACTGGTTTTACGACTGGCCAAGTCTCTTCATATCTCAATGAAACCTGGTACTCGCTTTAAATACCGAAACCAACAAGTGAGGGAATGATCAGAATAAAATGATAAGTTCTTTGATTCAAGTCTGTTGTTGACGATGGAAGACAAATATAACATTTATTTTAACCCAACTAGGCTAAAGCTATATCTCACAAGGGTTATCTATTAAGAACCAGAACGTACTACCAGCGAGTTTCCATATCCTCACTCGTTCAAACAGACTGATGTGAGAGTGTATTTTGAGCAGCTCTCATCTGTGGATGGCTCCAAACGACCTTGTGAGATTGGCCCAGCCTACAACGAATTCTCCTGTTTGTACCACCGCTGCCAGCCTCATCCAGGCCAAAGCCGGTTGTCAGTTCGAAGGCATATGGAATTTTGCTCAATCAACGCAGGTACCGTCTTGCAAATTGCATGTAAAGCAGTCCTTATTTGTATGCTTCTGACTGTCCGTGCCCTCAGTCCTGAGCGCAAAACACGGTGTCGGCTTCTCAAATGGTACTGATGCCGCTAATTCTTGCCAAGATATCTGCACTATTCGTGTTAAACTGGACAGCATTGTGATGCAGGTGCTGGAGGAAAGGCTGGTCTACACTGTCTGGGAAATGGTGACTTCGGCGGCAACTTCGGTCTCATGCTGGGAATCTCCTTACTCAACATTGTTCACATACTGAAGAAGGCCAACAGGTTATGTGGAGATGCAGGGTAAAACATCGGGCGAAAACGGCACCACACTGAATATGGGCCTGATGAAGCGCAAGATATAAGAGCGGCTTATTTATTGAGCACGCTGTTGAGGTGATACCGTATCCGCATCCATGATACGTTTTACCTGTGTTTACATCTTACAGTAGAGTCACATTACCCTTGAAAGCGTACAAGCCCTGATTGAAAAAGGCTTCATTTCGCTTGTTGCTTCTATTTGCGATATAACCCCAACAGAACTGGGTTCCACGTATACTTACACGAAGGCAACCTTCGTCAAAAATGTCAAAGGCAGCAAAAGCAGCTTTGGGGCTTCAAAACACACCAACATCTTAGATCCGATGGTGTTGCCAACTCTTAGCCGGTTGGAAGGGTATTGTGGGGATCGGAAGATCTTATGCAGAATACTCTCCCCAGAAAACGGGTACGTAGCTAGCGTAAGTTAAGACCTAAATTCTTCTTAAAGACATCAGATTTTTGTTGGGTCATATGTTAAAACCCACTAAAAGTAGAACATACATAGTAATAAACATTCTCGCTGCCAGAAGTGCCGACATGTTCAATTTAAACATACAAATATGCAGGGTTCAAAGAGACTATGTTAGCGTATTCGCTAATCGGACCCCAACTAATGACGCTCGGCTCCAGAAAAAATTATTTGCCGCAAAACCATTATCGGTCGCAAAATGTTTATGAGAAGATCTGAAGTTCCCGGAAGGCTTGTTAGAGCTAAGCAAATAGCTTATGTAACTAGACTAAAAGGGAATGCAGTTAACACGCGCATTGACGGGGGTCTGAGCCACCTTCGCATTGACGGGGGGCGGGTACCCGCCCCCCTAAGATCTCGAGAACCACGGTAGTTAGCGAAAAACGGTAAACGGCGTTGGGCTGCCCATCCACTTCTCCATCGAAAACATTTGAACCATTTTTTTGTCAGGTCACATTTAAGGTCACGAGAGGTCAAAACATGCCCGTCATAGGGATAACATGTAAAATTCAGTTTTTCGGGCATTACATCTGAACAAGTAAAGATAGAGCAAAACGACTTGAACTGTATGAATCCTCTCAGCAGGCCGAATCGAATGATATATAATTTGACCTTGCTAGGTCAAATCAAAGATTTGACCTGACCTGAGGTCAGGTCAGGGTCAAATTATATAAAATGCATATCATTAGAACCGCAAAGCCCAGGCGAGTCTAATGCAGCTTAAATAAATGCTCTATCACCATCCGTTACTGAGTTATTCTGTAAAAAACATTTTTCCCATGTATTTCCAATGGAGAGGTCATGCCTCGTACCTGACCTTAGGTCATCGATATCAAAAATACCGGAACATATGTTAGAGAACTCGGTGGGGCCATTATGTGATATGAGTTTCAATCGGATAAGTTCACCCTGCTCCGACTTATGCTATCTTAAACTTTTTTTGAGGTTGGGTCACTTGACCTGTACTGGTGACCTGACCTGAGATGACCTAACCGTAAAATTTTCACAGAAGTTGTAAAAATGATGAGGGAAAAGGTATACCAAGTACAGCGGCGCTACGCGCCGCTGTTTTTCTACTATCTCCGAAAAACCCGAGGGGGGCGGGTACCCACCCCCGTCAATGCGCGTGTTAATTTATAGTGGTACCTAACAGGGGCGGACACAGACCTAAGTTTTTTGGGGGAGAGGGGCGGGCAAACCCATGTCAACCTCTCCTCCTGGGGGGGGGGTGACGTGCAATTTGGGTCGTCGAGAGTCCTAGTATCCAAGTACATGATCTCTCTCGGGGGGGCGAGCGAAGGTTTAATTGCTCGATAGATTTAATGTAATCAATTTTTTCAAAAATTTATCCGGCCTTTCAGGGGGCCAAAAGAAAGTTTGGCCCCCTTCCAGCGCTCTTGGCAGGCCATGGCCGGAATTTCCCCTTTCCCCTGTGCCCGCCAATGGTACTTGACCTGAGATAGCAGGCTGATAAGGCACGCGGAAATATGGCACCTTAGAATGGCATTGACACTAGACGTGGGTTTTCCCTCGCCCTGGTGCAGGGAGTTTTTACACTCCCCCTCGGGTTTTTTTCTCCCGGCGCCACATAAATACATCGGAGCGAAGCGCCGCCGTACTTGGCATGCCTTATCATTGATCAATTCCTCAACTTTTCCCAAAGTTTAAGCCTATTTCCAACGAGCTCCCGGCTGCCCCTATTTCCAACAGGGGGCAGATTCCGCCCCCCTTAAGATCTCGAAATCTAACCGACCGGTTTAAACAAAAATTCAAGATGCAATCGATTTCTTTTGCGCTAAACTCCATTGTTAAAAAACTTTGAAAAATTTGAAAATTGACGAAGGGGTTCAAAATATACAAAACTTCTGTCTTTTTTAGATTATCCGTAGCTCTTGTCTCTTAAGTTAGATTTTCACGAAATTAGCACGGATTGACAGGGAATTACTTGAAAATGGTCAAATCTCTCATTTAGGCGAAATTTAAATTCAGGGGCGGTTCTATGGCCAGAAATTTTGGGGGAATATGATTTTTTATATCTTTTGTTTGTAGAAATGCACACGCCATGTACAGTGTGATATCTCTGATATCTAGCAAAGGGCTCAAATGCCGTAAATTTGTCAGATGCGGATTAAGGGAGGCAGAATAGTGGGGGTAGGACACCAATTACCCCCTCCTTTCCGGTATGACTACTTTTTGAAATTACTCCGCCTTGATCCAACCCTGACCGACCCGGGGAACGCTCCTGGATCCGCCTATGGATGATTGTGTTCATTCGGTGTTAGGACTAAATGCATATCTTAGATGCTTTGCCCCATTCAGTGAAGGCACAACACTAAAATACGCTTTAAAGTTAGCGACCCCCTAATTACGGTACCTGAGCACGCCTATGGTTTCTTATCATCTTATAATACACATATGGGATCAATGCATGGTTAAGTTTACCCCTCCCGAAGATTCTGTAGACAATCTATTTACTTTGGAAAAGTTCGGATGGAAAACATTGTAAACCCCCCATTTTGAGCTTCTGGAACCGCCTATGGCCAAACTATATCAAAATATACATCAACTGTCATCCTAAATCTCAGTACTAGCATTCAAACATTACAACTGCCGCTAATTCGCAACACACAGCTTTATTGTAGAACAAACGCTACGCAGGCGACAATCCTCGGCTTCTGAATAAAACCCCTAAATCAGCGACCCATAGCTCCACCTCTGGACATATATCTTGTCAACGTTTTCAGGGAACACCCGCTATTTAGTTGTAGGAAATGTCACCAAATTTCAAGGGCCTATCTCAAACCGTTTAAGAGATACTATGGTAAACCTGAGGTATGGGCAGAATCTGCCCCTGCTGGAAACAAGCTTAACCCGCGCCCCACCGGGGGTCCGGCGCCACCTTGGCCCCACCGGGGGCCATCGATGCCCCTAACTCCGAAAATATGGGGGTTAGCGCAAATATGCAAAATGCATTAGAAAGCTCGCGTGAATTCAGTAGGAAATTACTTGCATGTTTAAGCGCTCAGGTCGCTGGTTTAACCTCCAGAGGTCAAGTTAGGTCACGATAGGCTATTTTCATTAAAACATGCAATGCTTAAAGGGAATGTGCCACCATCATAACGTGAATTTAACTGAGATAGCCAAGTTGTATAGCAAGTCGGAAAACCCGGCACTCAATATATCATTTGTCTTGGAACTCGAAATTTTCGTAGAAAAAAGCTAAAGCCTACCTGCAATGTAACCCTCATGTACCCTTAGCAGCAGGCCACAGTTGTCATGGCTGTTGGTGTGACGACATCTGCTAACGTCACAATGAGCATCAGCCCATCTTTAGAGGCAGGCAAAGGTGCCTTGCACAGAACGCCTTATCAAAAGCCCTTAACTAACTCGAGTATGGTAGTGGTTGCCAGATCATGACACCAACCACAGGCAGATATTTATTTATTTTCCTAGAGAAGTATTCTAAAAATCAAAACATTGAGCTTATTGTACAATTTGCAGAGAAGTAATGAGTTTTTTCATTATTTTCAGCTAAAAGTACGCATAATTACACTAAATTCCAGGATTCGATCAAGGTGCCACATTTACTTTAAGAAAACTAGGCATATATCTTATGCCATTAGAGCTATTAAGCTTTGGTAAACTACATTGGATACAAAAATGCCTGAACTTTTTCCCCTATGCGGAACGTTATGACCTCCCACTAGTGGTTTGACCTCCAGAGGTCACCTCGTGACCTCATATGACCTGAGGTAATCAAAGGTCAGAAAGTAACCTTACCGTATATCAAATGAAAGCTAGTGATGAGACATACACGATGGTGTTTGGTGCAACTCTCTAGCTTAATCAGGTCAAAAGGTATTGCCAAAATACAGTTTTGACCCTGGTGACTTTCGATGACCTTGGAGAGCTCAAAGGGAAAATATGACCCCTGGGATACGTTAAAGGGTGTCCAAGAACGCTTTTCTGAGCAAGCCAAGCATTTGCAACCGTTTTTGTGGGTTTTAGATCATAAGACAGCTTTTCCCCATGCTTTTTAAATTGGAGAGGTCACCTCGTGACGTGACCTTAGGTTACGAAATCGCAAAATCCCGGATATACTTTGTAGACCCTGGTGGGGCCATGAACTGAAGGATGTTTCAAATCGATCGACTAAGAAACGTAGCTCTTATAGAGCTCAAAATTTGAAGTGAGGTGACCTTGGTTGACCTCGCCTGGTGACTTGACCTTGGGTGACCCGGGGTATAAAATTTCTGAGATGGTGTGAAAAGCATGGGGTGAAATATAGAGTCCTCAATATCGGTCCGGCTATTCGTCGTTTTTTCTGCTATCTCGAAAAACCTTAGGGGCCATCGATGGCCCCCGTGGGGTGAGGGTTAAGGCTTGGTCATCTCAGGTCACTAGTGCAGATCAAGTGAGCTCACCTCTAAAAAAATTTAAAGTGTCAAAAATACGGAAAGGTTGAATCTATCAAATTGAACTTAAACGACACAACTGGCCCACCTAGAACTACAAAATGTATTCCGGGATTTTTTATATCGATGACCTGGGGTCAGGTAAGGATTGGGAAAACGGAGATTGGCCAAAAACGTGTTGTTTCTCTGTAGACACAGCTTGAAATGCCTTCGTATTCTGCAGATCATAGTATGCTAGGCCCCTTTATATGTTCATGTCGCAAGTTTGGACCTGTGAACTCTGCGAGGCCATTTGGGGCTACTTAAGCAGGTTTTGAAATTTGAGTAAAAAAACTTTGCAGGAAATGATGATAAAGCTTATACTTTAATACCATTACATTTGGATTGTTATTGCGAGGCATATGATCTGCACACTGACTATGCTAGGTTAGATGGTAATCTTGACCTGTCCTCAGCTCAGCTCATTTTTGTTTTGGCCTAGCATAGTCATAGCGACTATCACTTCATTCGTCGTGACGAGAGGAAACAAATTGTGCCTAAAAAAATTTTCTAACCCAACTCTTTCAGATGCTAGAGCCCAGAGGCCTTCTCCGACATGATAACTTCTTTGACCTGTCAAGACTTCCGTATCGACCTGAGGCAAAAAGTGTCCGATGTAGTTTCTTCAATTCATATGGGCTATCCAACTGCGTTCGCGTTTTTTCGTTATCCCTCATAGAAGCTGAGTTCGGGGGAGGCTGCTTGAACCCCCTTCCCTAACCAGGGCCAAGGTGGCTCGGAGGCCCACCGGGGTGGATGTTAAGCTTGACACGGGCAGACACAGGTTTCATAATGGAGAGGGAGGCACATAGACAACGTTTTTCCCAGGTAGTACCGAAACACAGTGTAGTGTCGTCGGGAACTTAATCAGAGGGTAACCACTCCCGTTTTTCTCGCTCTGAATTCGCCCTTGCATACCCTTGATTCCAGAAAGAGTTGAATTGGCAGGTAACTCTCCATGGAAAATGCAAGTGTGCGTGGTGATTTATATTTGGACAACCGAAACACAAATATTTGTTTCACATAGGGTGACAAGTTTAAATTGCTGCTTGGAGTCCATAATGAGGCAAATTTACAAACAGACTTACACTCTCACCACAAGTTTTTTACAGCGATTCACAATACACCACGCTAATACATTACCCTACAAGCAAAAGTGTTAAGCATTACGCTATGCCAGATACGAGCCAGAATTTTAGCCCTTTCCTCCATTCAACAAACATTGCTGTGTATTGACTAAAATCTAGCCTTCTGTTCGTCCTTCATAAAATAATCCAGAACAATATATGCTTGTATATAGTGTGAGCATGAAGTTAATATTAATGATCACCTCCATTGTAATTTCATCATTCCTATCCATTACACAGCAATACAGGATTGCGTTCTGACAAAAATATCATAGCATTACATTCGTCAATGAGATTAAGCCTATGGTGTTACTTTAATTTTAAAATGTGTTACTTTAATTATGACGTCATGACATAATATACGCCAGACCGGGTAACGGCATTTGACCGGGAGCACTAGGATCAATGATCTTGGAAGTTCAGATATGATATTGACCTGTGACCTTTGGCCTTGACCTTCATGTGATATATCCTTGATATATTATCCTGTTTATATGACGTTATGACGTCACCACTCAGCCTCCAATGCAAGCGAACTGGTCCGATCGCCAAATTGTGGCGATCACACAATGCTGGTCTGACTTTAAAAGCCTATAAGTCACAATTTGTTTATAGATTTTCAAAATTCTTGCACCAATCGAGCGTCATTAACACCCACCCCATTAAGCCTCCCAGCCATCTTCGCCATTGGGGGGGGTGTTCAAACACCACCCGCCCTCGAACTCGTCTCCTATACGGGATATCGAAAAAATGTGAATGCTGGTGGATAGTTAACTCATAAAAATTTAACAATAAACTGCACCGGTCACTTCTTGGCTCAGGTCAATATTGAGATGGGTTAGAATCATTTTTAGGCACCATTTGCTTCTCCTCGTTACGGCGAATCAAATGATGTAAATGTTGTGTTGACATCACCACGATCCGTGAATATGTTTGTTTGACCTCACAATGTAACGTGCTGCGCTCGCCTCTGCCAGGGGCGAGGACTGAGGGCCACCGCGCATATTAGCGACATCTATCGTGTGGTGCTGTAACTTCTTATGAGGTTCGTTTGTAACCGGCATTCTGATAATAGAGGTTGAAGAGGAAACAGCTTTTGATGAAAGCTCTCAAAGCGTTAAGTCCGAAAGTGCAGACATAACAAATGGCGTTCAGGTTTCGAACAAGTTATTGAGAAACTACATTACTTCTCGATTACCCTCCATGCTACATGTGAATACGGTGCGCAACTAAGTGAAACTGCAGTGACTACGACATGGATCTGGGAAGTGCACCACCACCATTTTTACCACATGAAGGTGAGCCTTCTACGCCATGGGCTGAGTAGCTGGACAACTTACAGACTTATCTCTGTGCCATTGGAGGTGACGCTTTTTCTGATGCAAGGAAGACTGCGCTTTTGAAGCATCTTCTAGGCCCGGCTGGACAGCGCGCCTTTAAGGCCTTTCCTGCGCCTGTTAAGCTAGAGGATGAGACTGATTATGATCATTCTGTTCGCACCCTGAATGAAGTTTTCACTAGGCGTACTAATATTAGTGCAGAACGGTTCCGGTTCCGCTCTTGTTACCAACATGAAGAAGAGACCATTGCTCAATGGGTATCAAATCTAAGACAGTTAGCTGTCTCCTGCGACTACAGGGACCGAACAGATGAATTTGTACGTGATCAAGTGGTTGAACGATGTTATGACGACAAGCTGCGACAGCGGTTTCTCCTAGAAATCGACCTTACTTTAGACATGTGTCTGAGGATTTCGGAGACGTATGAAGCCGCTGTCAGGGAATCATCCGCCTTCAAGGAGCCAATGGCTTCAGTCAACTCAACTCGTGTCGAAGGGAGAGGAGTGCGTTCGCCAGCATCGTCTTCTACTACAAGTACGTCAGGCCGTGCTGCCACCGGGAGTTCAGCAGGCGTCCGCCGCTGCTACCGCTGTGGCAGCAGCAACCACTTGGCCAACTCTCCGACCTGCCCGGCACGCGAGGGCGTGTGCACCAATTGCGGCAAGATGGGACATTTCCATAAGGTCTGCACTGCAAGGCGGTCCGTAGCGGGTGTTCGGCAGGTTCGAGAGCTGAACTTCCTAAACGTGACAGGTAATGATAAACTTCAGCTGAGAGTTTCTATGAACAGTATTAGTGTAAACATGATTATAGATACTGGTAGCCCTGTATCCATAGTGAACAGTGATATTGCTGCGCAGATGTGTGTAATGGATACACTTTCCCCATGCCCCTACAATCTGATCGCTTACAGTGGGGATAAATTGCACATTGAAGGGGTATGTGAAGTCAGTGTGAAATACAAGCGGAGATTGTACACATCCAAGCTTATAGTTGTAAATAAAGGCAGATCTATCATGGGACTTGACATGATGAAGCAACTAGGTGTGAATGTTATTAACGGTGAGGTACGTTCTGTTGAAGCGCTGCCGACATCTGCTTCATTTGATCCTGTATGTTTACAGCCGGACCGACCAGAGATGACGCAGCCCCTGAATCCAGAACCTGACGTAGAACATGACGCCTTCCCGCCCATCCTGGGTTTTGAGCACAGGGTGAAAGTAGACCCAACGGTACGTCCCGTGCGCCAGCCACTGCGGCGCTTGCCATATGCGGTAAGAGATGAGGTTAGTCGCCGTCTTAAGGAGCTAGAAAGCAAGGGCATAATAGAACGCATTGACTCGTCTCCTTGGGTAAGTGCACTTGTTGTTGGTCGCTAGCGTAGTGGAGAGATCAGAATACTAACAGATTTAAGACAGCCCAACAAAGCTGTGATTACTGACTCTTATCCCCTACCTCATCTTGATGAGGTTTGTCACAAACTGCAGAAATCCAGATTCTTTACTGTGCTGGACCTGAAAGACTCGTACTTTCAGCTAAACCTAAATGAGCAAAGCCGGGACCTTACTGCGTTCCTCACACATGATGGGTTGTTTCGCTGGGTTCGCTGTCCTCAAGGCTTAAGCAGCTCAGGTCCATGCTTCCAGAAAGTGATGGAAACTATGTTGAAGGGCATAGCCAACGTAGAATGTGATTTAGATGACTGTGTAATTCACGCTTCAACGCAAAAAGAGCACGATGAAATATTGGCTCAGGTTCTAGAAGCGTTCGAGGCTCATGGAGTGCATGTCAATGAGAAAAAGAGTACGTACAGTGCAAAAAGCATAAGCTATTTAGGCTACATTATTGGTGAGGGTCGGAGACAGATTGATCCTGACCGGATTGCTTCCCTGCTTAAGGCTAACCCGACTAATGTCGATGGCCTGCGGTCATTTTTGGGATCTGCGAGCTACGTTAGCAAATTTTTGAAGGGGTTTGTTGAGCTAGTTCAGCCCCTCAGAGCGGCTTTGAAGGAGCCTGTTTTCCAGGGGCTCCGGAACTTGATACCTGTGTTGCACGGATTAAGAGTGCCATTGCAAACGCGCCGGCACTTTCTCTCTTTGACCACACATTGCCCACTTGTGTGACAACTGACGCATCGGATGTCGGCTGTGGTGCTTATTTAAGTCAATTTAGCCCAAAAGGTGAAAAAATAATTGCCTATGCGTCCAAAACATTCACTCCCGCAGAGCGTGCCTATAGTGTCGTCGAGCGTGAGGCTCTGTGTTGTGTATGGGCGGTGGAAAAATGACACGTCTATCTCTGGGGCAGACGTTTCACCCTACGCACTGATGCACAGAGCCTGTGCGTGATTTTCGGTCCAAAAGGCTCCACAAGGGCCGGGAGGAGAATAGCACGCTGGGAGGCACGTCTCATGGCGTATTCGTTTGATGTTAAATATGTAAAGTCTTCTTCCAATGTTATCGCTGACGGGCTGAGCAGAGTTCCATTGCCTAAAACAGAGTGGGAGGACAATGACGAAATTGTAATTGCTCAACTTTCCGCTGATGGCGATAGTGTCGCCGTTACAGAATCTGAACTGCGGGGTGCATCTGCGGCAGATGAAACCCTCGGGATAGTTCGCGATTATGTTCAGACCGGACATTGGCCGAAACAGCTCAACTCAGACGTACAAAAATACTACCATGTGCGGGATGACCTTTCGTGTAAGGGTGAACTTCTATTTAAATGTGAGAGAGTTGTGGTTCTGTCTTCCTTAAGATGCAGAATTACCGATTTAGCTCATGAATGCCACCAAGGCATCGTACGCACAAAACATAGACTGCGGGCTCACTATTGGTGGCCCGGGTGTGATCGCGACGTTGAAAATGCAGTCAAAGGATGTGCGATCTGCTCTGAGCATGCTGCTCACTTACCAACCTCGAAGCCGCCTTTGCAGCCCTTGGAATTGCCCGTGGGCCCTGGGAAAAGGTAGAGCACGACTTTATCGGCCCTCTGAAAGGACCCCCGTCGGAACGTTATGGCATCGTTTTGGTAGACGTTTACAGCCGTTGGCCAGAAGTTGCCCTGTGCAGCAATATTGCAGCAGCAACAACAATTGAATTTCTGAAGCGTATTTTTGCAAGGGAGGGAAGGGTTAACTGTATCCAAACTGACAATGGGCCTCAGCAGCGATCGAAAGAGCTAGCTGATTATTTAGCGAGTCAAGGAATCAAACATATTTTCAGCTCGACATACTCACCACAGACCTGTGGTGCTGTCGAAAGGCTCAATGCAACTGTAAAAGGTGCTATTACCTCGGCCAGATTAGCTAACAAACCACGAAAAGAATACCTGAGAGACTTCTTGCAGATTTATAGATCCACGATACACCCGGCTATCGGAGTGTCTCCGTTCTTTGCGATGAGAGGAAGAGAGATGAAAACAAAGTTAAACATTCTTCCCGATCATGATGTTACATACGGTTCCAAAACAAAAATTAGAGAACATCATAGTCATTACCAGAAAAAATACACAGACAGGTATAATAGAACGGCGAGTGGTACACCACACTGGCAGCCTGGTGATTTAGTTAAGGTAAAAATCCACCAGGCATGGAGAGAGGCTATGGGCCCACCATCCAGATCAGAAGGAAAACCGGTCCGGTGAGTTACACATTATGTGACGGCCAACGCGTGCATGCGCGGAGATTGGTAAGCGCTCGAGGACCTCATGCAGGGTATGATAACTGTCCAACCTTTCCTGACCCTCTCATGTCTGCGTCTCCTATGTTACCAAGAACTGCACCTCCTTCCACAGCTGCTTCTCCGGTCGGTCCGAGTTTGCGAAGAAGCGCCCGGGCTCGGACGACACCAGATTGGTTCGTGGCAGGGTTACCGTGAAGTGTGCTGTAATATTTTTGTAGAAACCGAGGTGACCTGATGAATAGTATTTTTTCGAGCAAGGGAAGATGTTGTGTTGACATCACCACGATCCGTGAATATGTTTGTTTGACCTCACAATGTACCGTGCTGCGCTCGCCTCTGCCAGGGGCGAGGACTGAGGGCCACCGCGCATATTAACGACATCTATCGTGTGGTGCTGTAACTTCTTATGAGGTTCGTTTGTGACCGGCATTCTGATAAAAGAGGTTGAAGAGGAAACAGCTTTTGATGAAAGCTCTCAAAGCGTTAAGTCCGAAAGTGCAGACATAACAGTATAATCTGACTATTCTAGGTCAAACACAAAAATGGCCTGATCTGAGGTCAGGTCAAGGTCGTTATCTGATCTATCACAGTCAAAATGCACACCAATCGACTCAAAATAACAATATAAGCGTAATGATGTTCAAATAAATGCTTTGGCATCATTCTCTGCAAAATATTGACCCAAGTCTGAAAATCTGCTTATGTGGCCAAAATGACCTCTCAGAGGTCACAGGCCAACCAATTTCAACACGAACCTAGAAATGGGTTCAGGATACTACATTTTGCAGAATATGAAGGGATTAATAATTTTATCTACACAAATACAGCCCAATTTCTGTTTTCACCATGTATTTCCATGCCGCCCTCCATCCTCCATGCCGCCCCGGTAGCTCAGTTGGTAGAGCGTTGGGCTCCGGCCCGCTGCTCAGAAGCATGCAGTGGCAGTGCATGTCCAGGCTTGGGATCGGTTCCCCTGAGACGCTCCGGCGCTCAATAGTTTGCCCGACATAGGTCGGCTGGCAACCGACTGGTGAGAGGGTGACATGAGCGGGGCAGCCGTCCCTGTGCTTTGTGGGACGTTAAAGTTTGGCTTTTAAATCATCCCTTCATTGTGGGAGTTGCTCGTTCGGGAGGTGGGGTCGGGGTCTCCGTCACAAGTCCATTGATGACTTAAGTGAGACTTTGACTCCAGCAGCCGTACTGAGAACAAGTTGGACAAAATTTAAATAAAAAAATCCGATGTAGAGGTCATGATCCGTACCCGACCTTAGGTCATTGATCCCGGAATGAAGAAAATCCCGGAATATATGTTTTATTACTCGGTGGGTCCATTAGGTATGTGGTATAACTTTCAATTCAATAGATTTAGCCTTTTCTTACTTATGCTACCTTATTATTCTTACTTAAGTAGCCACTTTCGCCCTGGGGGTTGGGGTGTTTGAACATCCCCTCGAACTCAACCCTATGCAGGATAGCGAAAAAATGCAAAGGCTGGTGAATAGCTCGTACAAATTCATGAAGAAACTATATTGATAAGTTTTGAAGTGCTGCGGCGAGGAGCATGATGATAAGTTGATAAGATGTCCACTGGCCTGTCCCCTCGAATCCGGAAATGTACAAAACGCTGAAGATTTTTTACCTAATCTTCAGCGTTTTTTTACATTTCCGGATTCTAGGGGACAGGCCAGTGAACATCTTTAGTCACTTTATGGCTTAGGTCAATATTGAGGTCATGATAAGTCAAGGAAAGTGGGATTTCGAGTACAGTTTTTTGGATATAGCGTCTGACAGAGTTGCGTTAGAATGATTTTTTAGGTACCATTCGCTTCCTCTCGTCATGGCGATTCGTATGATGTGTGCTATGACTACACTAGGTCAAAACATCAAAATGACCTGACCTCAGGTCAGATCAAGATCACTTTTTAATCCAGCATAGTCAATATGGATATCAAATGACTCGCAATAGCAATCTGAACTCAATGATATCAAAACAAAAACCATATTATCATTTCATGCCAAGTTATTGACCTAAGTCTCAAAACTGCTTAAATAGCTCCAAATGACTTCTCGGAGGTCACAGGTCAAGAATTGTAATATGAATCTGGAAAGGGCCGAAGATACTACGTTTTGAAAAATATGAAGTTGTTATCAGCTGTATCTAAAAAAATCTACAACAGATATAGCCAAATATCTGTTTTTCCCATGTATTGCTAATGGAGGGGTCATGGCCCGTGCTTGACCTTAGGTCATCGATATGAAAAATCGCTGAATACATGTTGCAGCACTTGGTGAGCCCATTATGTGGTATAAGTTTCAATTTGATAGACTCATCCATTTCTTACTTATGCCACCTTAAACATTTTTTAGTTGTCTTCACTTGACCTGCACTGGTAACCTGACCTAAGAAAACTCACCTAAATTTTTTGGGAAAGTTGCGGAATTGATCAAGGACAAGGTGCGCTAAGTATGGTGACACTTTGCACCGCCATGTTTCGTGCCGCCGAAAAAAACCCCGAGCTCAAACACACTCCACCCCCCCCACCGGGGCGAGGGTTAAATTTTGTTAAATGTGGCCGAGTATTGTTTTTCGGCTACGAGCGGTTATCCGGCCACCTTGAAAATATAGACGGGAGGTGGGCATCCAAGGCCCCCATAAACTCCGTGTGTTAAAACACTGCCGAAATACATCGCAAGAACTGAGTATAGCGCTCCCTATGCCCTAATTATGGATCACCAGCGCCATCTGAAACCAATGAGCGCCATGCCATCAGGAAACAGCGAATGCAGTCGGGCAGGGCTGCATTGAGTGGTGGATACATGGGGGGAGGGCTTGGTGGCTCAAGCTCTCCTAATCAAAAGATCTGAGAGTTCATAGTAATCGCACAGTACGATATTATTTAAGGCAAATGCAAGGTGGGATTGAGCTACATCGCCCCCCTCTTTTTAACTGAAAGGCTTGTGGCGCTGTCCGCGTCACGTGTCGCTGATTTAAAACTCAACTTGTTCTTTAGATGCAAAAATAAATCGCTCTCAGTAAGTTTGCAGCGGTATCTATGAATACAAATTACTAAGTTCGTGTAAAATGTTTCGGTGATAGCATGCATTTGACGCATTGTATTCCTGGAGGGATCTGAGGCATAGGCGGATCCAGGATTGCCGATCGGAGGGGGCACCTTCCGGACCAGGGGGCGCAAACCTATCAGGTGGGCGCCAAATCCTATCGGTGGGCGCCGACTTTCGTATCCTGGGGGGTGGGAAGCGACATTTCAGGGGGCGCCATCGACCTTTCAGGGGGCGCCGAGGGTCGATCGGGGGGGCACGTGCCCCCCTTGCCCCCTTGCCCCCCTGGATCCACCTATGATCTGAGGGTGAGGTGGGCAGGTACCCCTGCAGCGATTCATCAGCGGCATGGCTCAAAGCCACCAGGCAGGCCACATGTTAATCAATGATGCCTCCTTTTCCCAAATCGAAAACCCTCCAACCCAGATGCTCAACTTCATCTTATCTCTATGCCTGTAGTAGTAACACGATTTGTTAAGCAGAGGTGCAGAAACTTGCCAACTCGGCTACCGGAGTTTGTGACACATTTACGAAAATTGAGGTGCATAATTGTGACAAAATAGCGATCCTGACTGTATGGCTCAAAATCAAACCACATATTTTCGAAATAGAGAATGGAGCGTGTAGGGAATATTTTAACTTAGCAGCTCTGTTCTTCAATTGCATGGCGTACCATTAGTGATACAATATTGGTACTGTGTTCAGTTTCTACTAAAACGAGGGACCCCCGCTGCAGAAAACCCGCAAACCGCTGTCACAGTTACCAAATTTTAACATGCAGCCCAATGGTGCCGATTGTTAGTAGTTTGCAGAAAGTTGTCGCCTAGATACCGGAAATGTGAGAGTCAATTTTTTCGAGAAATACACGATTGTGGGCATATTTAACACGTGCATTGACAGGGGTCTGAGCCACCTTCGCATTGAAGGGGGGGGCGGGTACCCGCCCCCCTCGAAGATCTCGAGAATCACGGTACGTAGCAAAAAACGGTAAACGGCGTTGGGCTGCCCGTCCACTTTTCCATCGAAAACATTTAAACCATATTTTTGTCAGGTCACATTTAAGGTCATGCGAGGTCAAAACATGCTGTCATAGGGATAACATGCAAATTCAGTTTTTCGGCCATTACATCTGAACAAGTAAAGATAGAGCAAAACGATTTGAACTATATGAATCCTCTCAGCAAGCCGAATCGAATGATATATAATTTGACCTTGCTAGGTCAAATCAAGGATTTGAACTGGCCTGAGGTCAGGTCAGGGTCAAATTATATAAAATGCATATTATTAGAACTGCAAAGCCCAGGCGAGCCTAATGCAGCTAAAATAAACGCTCTATCACTATCCGTTACTTAGTTATACAGTAAAAACCATTTTCCCATGTATTTCCAATGGAGAGGTCATGCCTCGTACCTGACCTTAGGTCATCGATATCAAAAATACCGGAACATTTTTAGAGAACTCGGTGGGGCCATTATGTGATATGAGTTTCAATGGGATAAGTTCACCCTGCTCTGACTTATGCTATCTTAAACTTTTTTTGAGGTCGGGTCACTTGACCTGTACTGGTGACCTGACCTGAGATGACCTAACCTTAAAATTTTCACAGAAGTTGTAAAAATAATGAGGAAAAAGGTAGGCCAAGTACGGCGGCGCTACGCGCCGCCGTTTTTCTGCTATCTCCGAAAAACTCGAGGGGGCGGGTACCCGCCCCCTCTTTCCTTTACCAACACTTTTAAGGTAGATCCAAATACTATGTTGACATTGCCATTTTTCCCTTTTGTTGATATGTGAGATAGAAGTTTAGTGGGGGGGGGAACTGTGGTTAGGGTTCCCAATTGTGTATACATGTACGCTCCCATTAATAGATAGGATGATGATTATTGGGGCTTATCGACGCACCAACTGCCAGGGTCATATGGCGTCGCCAACTCTTTCCCTGTTGGAAGGGTTTCTCGGGAGCCAGCTTGCTCCTTGTTCAGGGAAGCCGCCGGGCCTTGAACCCGGGTCGGCTGCGTGGCAGACGATATTAATAGATAGGTATGTTCCCAATAATGTCTATTTTCATGATTCAATCATGTTTTTTCAATGTGTTTCATTTTCTACATTCAATCATGTGGAAAAGTACCATAATTGGAAACACTCCTTCCACAAATGGAAACTTCTTCAAAAAGGGAAATGCATGTCATTGGGGGAAACTGCGGTCAGAGTTAACAATTATAGTTATGAAAACTCACTTTACTACTTTCATGCTGTAATGGTTTGGTGCTAGAACCTCCTCTGCTGCAAAAAGTAAGGGACAGGTAGAGGACATTAAGCATATTGGAAATAGTATTCAAGTATACAATTATAACTTCCAGCTCTATGTGACAGGGGAGGCATACATCGCATTGAGTTTGTGACAGCCAGCATACTTTCTGCACCTCTGTTGTTAAGCCACGACTCAGAATCTGAGTTGTTTCTGATTTGACTGAACGTTTTCTCAAATCAGAGTTGAATCGAACCACTGCATGATCTGGGCTGAGCCATAGTCGACTCAATTGCTCGGCCTGTTGAGTTGAGTCAGAATCGGAGTCACTCTTCGGGTCATGAATTGGAGTCGGAGTCACCCAGACGTGAGCCAGAGTTGAGTAGACTTTAATGTTTCAAATATTTTTGCTTAAAAGGCTGTCTTCTAAAAGTAAACTGGTTATCTTTGAGAATTTCATATTGTAATTTCGTGGTAATAATCATATATCATTTTCATATCCACACCGGGGTGAGTCAGTAAGGAGGGGATGCCGAGGCGCAGTGGTAGAGTATTGCACTTCAACACCTCCCCCTCCCAATCCTGCTTCAAATCCAAGGCAGCAATAATAAATGTGGACGTCCTCATGTCCCATACACCCCCTAGCAAGGCAACAGTGGACAACACTATGGAACTTAAGTAGTTGTCATATCGGACATTTTAAAACCCCAAGCTTTCCTTCCCAGTGAGTACGCAATGACAAATAGTATATTATAAGGTGTGCAACATTGATAATGACTGTAGATAAAGCAGTTCTCAATACTTGACAGACCTTTCTCTGTCATCCAATTTATTGTAATTTCATAGGACCATACTGTGGCCGATACAAAAGATGTGTCAAACACCTTCGAAACGCCAGGTGGTTCACGGAGCGCTGCGAAACTTCGCCTACATTATCATTGAACACTTTGGCAGCTTTTTTGAGGGAAAGAATTGAACTCAGGTCACCAGCCCAGTCCAAACCGCTCTACTTACGAAAACCTTACAAGTTGTGCCCTATCTACAAATTTTGAAATCAATTTAAACTAATAGCATGTTTTAGGCCCATCCAGCGCTGCTGCTTCTGCTTTTAACCCGCGCCCCACCGGGGGTCCGGCGCCACCTTCGCCCCACCGGGGGCCATCGATGGCCCCCTCAACTCCGAAAATATGGGCGTTAGCGCAAATCTGCGAAGTGCAATAGAAAGCTCGCGTGAATTCAGTAAGAAATTACTTTGCATGTTTTAGTGCTCAGGTCAATGGTTTGACCTCCAGAGGTCAAATTAGGTCAAGATCGGCTATTTTCACTCAAATATGCAATGATTAAGCAAACTGGGCATAACTCTTATGTCATTAGAGCTATTGAGGCCTGGTAAAGTACATTTGATAGCAAATTGCCAGTACTTTTTCCGCTATGTGAAACGTAAAGACCTCCCGCCAGTGGTTTGACCTCCAGAGGTCACCTCGTGACCTAATATGACCTGAGGTCACGAAAGGCCAAAAAGTGACCTTGCCGTATATCAAATGAAAGCCAGTGACAAGACGAACACGATGGTGTTTGTTTCACCGCTCTAGCTCAATTAGGCCAGAAGTTATTGTCAAAATACTGTTTTTGACCTCTGGTGACCTTGGATGACCTTGGAAAAGTCAAAGGGCAAATATGACCCCTGGGATCCGTGAAAAGCTGTCCAAAAACGTTGTTCGGAGCAGTCTGAGTATTTGCAATCATTTTTGTGGCTTTTATATCATGAAACAACTTTTCCCCATGCTTTTCCAATGGGAGAGGTCGCCTCGTGACCTGACCTCAGGGCACAAAATCGAAAAATCCCGGATATACACCTTGTAGACCCTGGAGGGGTCATGAAGTGTAGGAAGCTCCAAATTGATCGACTTTGAAATGTAGCTCTTACAGAGCTCTAAAGGTGAAGTGAGGTGACCTTGGTTGACCTCGTCTGGTGACCTGACCTTGGGTGACCCGGGGTAAAAAATTTCAGGGATGATGGGAAAATGATGCAGTGAGGGGTAGAGCCCTCAACCACGGTGCTGCGCCTCGTCGTTTTTCTGCTATCTCGGAAAAACCTTAGGGGGGCCATCGATGGCCCCCCCGGTGGGGCGAGGGTTAATGGGCAAAATGAAAAAAGCGGCGGTAGACAGCGCACTTAGGACAAAAGAAACAATATAACATGTAGGTATACAAATATTTGCATGGCTTTATGAATTATCACGTGATGTTTACACTTTTTGCCTTGGGGTTAGTTAAGCTTAAACCTATACTCGGTTGAATTTGTTCTTCAAAGACAATGGCGCACTCTCAGAGCGCACACACAATTCTCAGACGAAGACCACTGACGACAAGAATCAGCGAGGACGACGCGTGTTTTTGGAGTGGTTAAAGTAACGAAGTAGTGTTAAATATTAAAGATGAGAAGTTTTTGAGATATTTGAAATGTAGTTTGTGGTGCGTTTCACCACTTCAAATGTTAAAAAAGGCCAGTAATAGGAACCTAATAATTTTTTCGAGTAAATGTATCATTTGTGCCTAGGGATTTCTTCTGACCGGATGGGCCTTTACAATAGGCAATTGAACCGTATAATTATTGATATATTGAAACAAATTGAAATTTTGATTTAATAAATTGAAATTCTGGAGGAAAATGTATTTAAAGGAGGTTAAAGGAGGCTTGCAAAATGTAGGCAAATTCAAACACGTTTACTTGGCATTATGTTTACCTGTTAAGCCAACTTTTTCATCAACTCATTTGACTTGCTGTCTTCACAACTCAACTCAGCTCAACTCATTGACGTGTTGTGAACCAACTCAACTCAACCCACTTGTCAATTGTTTTTCGATTCAACTCAACTCAGAGTCGAATGAGTAGGAATTTGAGTTAAACTCCGACTCTGACTAGCGAGTCGCACAACTCTGGGCGGTAGTGCGCTACATTTGGTTGTGTCAACACTTGCTAGTCTCCGTTTGTCAGCTTAAGTTCTCGCACGCGCAGGTCGAAGTTTGTGAACTTGTCTCGTGCTATGGTGGTGTTCGGCATATATAAACCGATTTCTCAGGTCGCTCGGTTCTTCTGTGATAATGCATGTACAGTACACAAACAGCGAGATTACACAAGTGTTGTTTTATGGCATTCAGTAGGGTTTACCACAACCCAATTACATCACAACCACAATTAAACTATGTCTCAGCTCATCTTGCCAATAATCTATATAGTTACCTGTGTGCAAGACACTGCTTCAATTTACATTAACAATTTTACGCAAGAAGCATAAGACTTTACACACGTGTAACCCCCCTGCGTCTGACTCAGGGTATATCTCAGATCAATACATGAACAGAAGCAGAGTGAGACCCACTTTTACAAGCAGTGCTGGTGCGCTTTTAAATGTGATAACACATACACATGGAAAGAAAGCATCACATAGGCGGATACTGTATTATCACAACGGAGTGCTATGGAAATAGCAACTCTTATCTATACTGATGCCTCGGACTCATTCTCCGTATGCTGTCCTTCTCGCTCGGCAATCGCTTCTGCATCTCCACATAACCTACTGGCCTTCCTCAGCATTTGAACAATGTTGAGTAAGGATATTCCGAGCATGAGACCGAGGTTGCCGCCGAAGTCAGTCACCATTTCCCAGACAGTGTAGGCCAGCCTTTCTTCCAGCACCTGCATCATCACGTTGTCCACTGTAACCTCGCGCTATCATGTTATGTTTGGTGGATGAAAGAGAATTATAGTTGGTGTACTGCTCTGTAGCCGATACAATTCTTTGCACACAGGGTCGTGGACATGAAGAGCAGTTGGGATATAAACTCCAAGGCCATAAAGGCAATGTTCTAAGCGTGCAGGGTGGTAGCTTGCTGGGCTGGGCAGAAGGCCATATGCCATTGAGTTGACAGCTGACACTCTCTTGTATGAAGTTGTGGCGGCAAGAGTGCAAGCAGGAGGCTTCGTCGTAGGCTGGGTCAGCCTCACAGGGCTGTTTAGCTCGATTCACTGCTGAAATCTGCTCAAAATGAACCTTAATATCAACCATTTCATACCAATTACGAAACAAAAACCCGTATGCGCCAAGTAGTGATTCCCGAACTTTAGGCATAGGAGGCAGCATAGGGCTAGATGAGTGAATGGCTCCGCGAAATACTTCTATCCCCCTTAAAAAATGCATAGTGCCCTCAGACATGTTACGCAATATCATCCATTTATCGTTATACTTCATCATGTCAGGATCAAATGAAATGTTCGGCATTCCAAAACCATTGTCATCAACAGACCTTGTGACACTATCGTCATTGTTCTCCGGCTTTGTCTGGTTCATTCCAATCTGACTGTCCATTCCTGCGGCTTCAGCCCTTTTCTGATCTTCGCCTTTCGTAACTAGATGTGCAGCCGGAGGTGAGTTCTGAGAATCCATAGCCAGAATAAAATTTCATATCATATTGCTTGGCCGGAGGGCCTATCAAACCCATAAATAACACTCCATTGCTCGACGAATCCTGTATCTGACACGTGTAGCATGTTAGATAGAAATTTGGTGCCAAGATGCGATGCCATCTGACATCGAATGTGATAAAACTAGCACCAATACGGATACCCCGACTTGAAGATAAACTCTTCTGGCCTTAGCCGTCCTGCTTCCAGTACCTGTGCTATTGTACAATCCGCCAGAAGAGGGTAAAAATTGTTCATATACCTTATATATTGATCCATACGGCTCGTCAGTAAAAAAACGTTTCAAGTGTGTATATGTATCAAAAAAGGGGTAGGACATGTTTTCCGTTAGAACGTTAAATCGGTCGGCAATCAGGTGACTAAGCCTACCCATGTGAACTAGACCATGACATATGGTAACGTTCGGAAATATAGCTGGCTGATACGACACGGATGTAGAGACAGGTTCCGACTGGTGCAGTTTTATCTTGAGGGCGCAGAGTGCTAGAAGGCCTACCACGCACAGGAGTTCAGCCAGTGAATACAGTGATCGGAGAGCGCGGGCTGGAGTCATTGCTGTTGAATCGAGTATCCTGTTGATTGCTTATAAACACAAATCTTACTCAGTGTATGATGGACTCTCCTCAGCTTGATGATATCCTGTGGTTTCTACAATCACTGTTATATAAGCTCTATATCAGGCTCTGCTGAGGTCGATCTTCGGTGGGGTTTCTGCCTTCCTGAAATGAATCAATCTCAGGAAGAAGCTTTGCACCGCTGCAGTGAACGATGAGCACTGAGGCGTGAACGCTTCTCGTCCTCACTTTTGAAGATTGTCCCCCAACCCCATCCCCAGACCTTTCAGCAAGAGGGCTAGACACGGTACAATGCTTTGCAATTACTATTATTGGACAAAACACCTCACGGTAAGTACAGCTTAAAGGACAAAGAGGCGCTTACATGGATTAGTTTCACACAACACGTTACGGCCAAATGACGCAGTGGAGACCCGGTACGGTGCTTTTCCGGATCCACCGGCTGAAGTATCGTGGAGCGAATGTGCAGGGGCGGGGAAACAGCTTATAAGCCTTGTAGAAACAATGATGCTTGTATTTGGTTATTTAACTGTATTTTGTGTTCATTTTGCACTCGACGGGAGACATTCTGCTCTACAATGAAACGTGTCGGTAAAAAGGAGAGACAGAGTTCTGGGCTGCAATTTTTCAGGTAAAAGTTTCTCGATTTTAAACAAATTATGAAATACAAAATGTATAATCCGCCAGTGCGAACGGCAATGGTGAGCCCAAGGTCGACGATAGTTTCGTTCTAGACTGGAAGGTTTTTGTCAGTAGCATGATTAACACGCTCAGTGGAGGTGGTCCTAAATTATTCCCCCATATTTCCCGATGTACCGAGCTGGCCAGAGAACCGTTTCGGGGGAAAACGCCAATTGGCCAAATTAAATAAAGTTTAAACGTTTTCTAAGGACATACTCCCATTTCTCACCTAAAAGTTGCTATAGTGGCATTTATATTGGAAATTATTTGGAATATGCCATATAACTACGTCAGAGGTCATTGACCTTGAACTAAAAGTTCGGCGGCAATCGGGTGCGATCTCGCCGCTACGATTGTCGTCCGCATTTTGTTGCATTTCCGGCTTTTTCCCGCATAATCACGGAATTTTCCATTAGGTCTCCAGCACGACCCAAATTCGACCTCATTTGACTTAGGTCAATTAACTTTGAAATAAATCCTCTATCAGGCCCTTTTCGAACCATTTCAGTTATTGATATCTCAGGGAAGGGTATTTTAGGAACCACCCACACTCTCCACGGTTCGTTTACGCCACACGCCTCTCCACTGGTCAATTTAATACTGACTGTGCTCCTCACCTTTAGCTTTGCCGGTGGCAAAGCTAATGCCAAAAATGTTAGGGTGGGTTACAAGCCGGAAAAGGTCCAATCTTACTAACATATTTGGGAAAAATTTCCGAAGGTCTGAGAGATACATATTTTTTCATCATCTGTACGTTGTCTTCAAATCTGAAGCTTATGACCATTGAGCTGCAAATCTGCCATTTTACTGGTGTTGAATCGCAAACTAATGCCCACATGCTGATGCTGACGTTGAAAGTTATAGTTTTGTTCATTTTACTTTATTAGATTCCTCACATCCTTTTGCTTTCTCCTCAACTCCCCCGTCCTCCCGAAAAAGAGTTAGGAAATTTCTTTCGAAAGAGATACGACTCCAACGCGGCCAAACTCAGGTCTGATTCAGAAAACCAGCAGCTGCCTTTTTTACTTCTAATTAGCTCAATGTCGGAAAAGGTTTATTTTAACAAATAAATTGAAGGAATTAGCAGTGGTGTTTGCAAAATTGGCGTAACAAATCAGGATGGCAGCAGACTGTGCTTTGAAGACAAAAGAATCTAACCTCGGGTGGAATAAAAATGACAAAACTTAGATATTCAAAAACACCTTGACTGATAGGAAACATTTTTGTAATATCCTCCGGCTTATGGAATATAATTTTGCCCCCGACAATGAAAGCCTACGTCACGACTACATTTGCTGCACACCATGCCGGTTGCTGACTAGGGTGGCGCGCAGCCTGACGTCTGACATCACTCATTACACCGATTCCAATAATTATTGTCATCATATTTTTTAGCAGAGATGGATTGGGAAAGATTTCGTGTATTGTTGTATGCTAGTTTCACAGCTTGAAATTCCTTAGCAAATGCCTGGTGGAGGACTGAGCTTTATTGTCCGTATACAGGCAGTATTTATATCTACCAGGGGATGTCCTCAAACCATTACACATCGTGTTTTCAAATAAGCAGCTGAAGCAATTTTAGTTACTCGTTTAGATCCTCTTTGGGGCTTATGTGCAAAATCAGATTGTGCTGGTACCCTCTATCTGGCAGTTATAGTACTTGAATGTTTAGGGGACCGTTCATGAATTACGTCACGCTTGTTCGATGTGTCACGCTTGGTGTTTTTAACACTCTCCCCTACGTCACGGCACATCACGTTTCGGCCAACCCCCCCCGGAGGTGATGTAATATATGAAAAAATTACGGCCCCTATTTCTGATGCGCTTTAGCCCCCGCCACCCCGCGGCATGTGCTGTCACTTTTGACGTCCAAGACGTTTCTTTTTCACTTTTTCAAGTCCAATTTTTTTGGTGCACCTCCTCAACGATTGGTTGAAATATCCGAGGGCTTTGGAGAGCGACCAGTGAGCTTTTCGTAGACTGGTTCTGTCAGGAATAGAAAATCGGAGAACATAAAAGTATATTTATACATGTTTTGGACGTTGTGATATAAGAAAGATATTCACGCTGACCTAGTATAATCGTGTTTCATATCAATCGAGGGCCTTTGAAAGATAAAAACAATTAAATCAAAATAAAATATATCTGAATTCAGTGCGAAGTTATTGAAAAAATCACAACTACACGCTCATTTGACCCCACATGACTTTTGAGAGGGCAGATAGTTAAATGTTCAACTTCAAAGTCAGGATCGTGCCAACCAGGTATGCAGATTTTCAAGTAATATTTACCCACAAATTCTTTCTATCTTTTACCACAGGCTTCTAATGGGATCACAAGACATCTGAACTCATCCCAGGTTCTTGATCTGACATGACCTATCCTAAGACCTTTGATCAGAGACGTGAACTTGATCAGAGGTAATGTGCTGCAAGTTACAAATGTTCTGTGCCTCTTCGCTTCTGCTTCATTTGGAAAAACTAGGGGGGACTATTTTCGACCCCTCCCCACGACACGGTACGTGTTAACACTGGTCGAAATTTGATACTGATAAAATTCAAACACGAGTGCTGGTTTATCATTGATGTGAAGAGCCAATATAATACAGTTTAATAGCCTTTAGGGTCTTGGATATCATATAATGTAATAACATATCGGGTCCTGGAAACCCTGCAATAGGTTTCAGAGCCTCGAAACTCTTTCACCCGAGGAAAGGAAGATGGAGGTGTGTCGGACCCCGAGTCCCCGTGGGAATGCGAGACATCCAGTTTTTTTGGCGCGGTGTGTCCTCGCTCATTCCATCCAGAGAGTGACTATCAGCTGCTGTAGTCGCAGCTTTGTTCACCCTCACCATGTATTGAAGCCATTTCTTTGGAATTGAGTTCCATTTAAAGGCAATGAGCTCTTGCATGGGATATTTTCTTCCTACCCGGTAAATGAGGCAATCTTAAACCAAGGTCCAGACTTTTTATTTTACCACCTCACGTGTGTTCAGTCTGTGGCCTGTTTCACGTATGGTCGGTTTGTTGTAGCGATGTTATTCGGCTCCTGCTCAGGGATTAAAAATATCTTGAGAATTACGAAACTTCACCAGCCCATCTGCTTCCAGAGTTCCCGATTTTAGTCCATCTTTAGATGTTATATTCTCCCGAATTAATCCCAAGCCAACATATACCTCATACCCAAATCCATACAGCTCAGAAGCAAACGCATTCATGTTAAACGCTTTGCAAGTAAACAGTGATCTTGTTTTCCGTCTCATAAAATTCTCTATGATCCTATTGACGGTCAAAATGATGGAAATAAGGCTGCTATACCGTCCCACGTAAATTAATCTATGGCATACCGTAATTTTGGAAGATTGCTTACATGGCGAAACGAAAGTATAGACGAAATCATAGTAGAGACGAAAGTATAGTTTTATCATGTTAGCATAAACAACCAGAAGGAAAATCACACACAGGAGTTTAGCCAGTGAATACAGTTCTCGAAGGACACGTTTTGGACCTATTTCCGTCCAACCAAATATTATGTGTAACGCTGGATAGTGCAAAATCAGTCTTCAAAAAAAAAAAACGGCGGCGCGTGGTGACGTTACACACTTAAATAAACAAATGACACCCGGCCCCACGGTGAACCCTTAAATAAAACGAATGAGACATCCCTTTTTGGTGGACTGATAGTTATTTGTTAGTATTGCATCCAGTGATTTGTCGCCAATAACCTTTAACCAGTGTCATTTCCGAAAGAAACACGCGCCTTATTTTAAAGACCATTTCTGGCGCCACTTTCTGGCATCAAGACAATATGTACCTGGGTAGTCACAACACCATTAAGGGTGTCAGGTATTTTAATGGATGTAACTCGTCCACCAAATGTTGAATTTGACTCTTTTTGTGGGGTGTCGGCAGGTTGTCTGACTATTTCAAGAAAGGTATCCGACTCCTTTCGTGGGGTGTATGAAGGATGGCGGACTCTTTCAAGGTGTCCGACTCTTTGCACTTAAAGTGCGAGTGGTCACGGCATTGTTTGTAGAGACGTTTACCTCTTACTGGAGAGTCTGACTCTTCTGTGACGTCACACCACGTTCTATTTCCGTCATTGTGGCTGCAATTCGGCGCGAAACCGCCTCATTCCGTGTGCAGGAGCAATGGGAGCAGGATAAGGCAAGTGAAGATAAAATGGTATGCAATGCATTGTACGATTGATAGACTAATGCATTGGTGTATGCACATTGCACGCTTACTTGCCTTCAAATTAAGAAAGATTATCGCGTATATCTTACAAGTCTGCTTATTTGATGGATACATTTTTAACACCTGTTGTAAACAGGGGCGTCGCCATGGATTTCTTTCCATGATTGCCAGGATTGAAGGAGGCTTTATATCCGTGTTCGAAGCTTTACAATATAATGATATTCTATTATGATTATATTGTGATTGCAAGACCGTGACATGGGCATTCGGGGAGAAAAGAACAGAGGGAAAAATACACTAACCACTTCAGCGGAGACAAAAATGAATGCGCCCCTCGGCGTAACGATGTCGTGCTTTCTACGTTAGAAGAGCGGTGACAGCCTCCTTATAATATTTATAGAAAACATTTGAAAGTGTATTTCCATATCAAATTAAAGTGCACTAGAGGTAAAAGGCACGACATAGAGATAACATGTAAATGAAAGTTTTTTAGTCATTACACCTGAACTAGGAGAGATAGAGCAAAACAATTTCGGCAATTGGAATTATCGCAGCAAGCCGAATCAAATGATATATGATGATATGCCACATCCAATTCAAAATTTGACCTGACTCAGGTCAACGGTTTGACCAAACTTGACTAGGTATAGTCATGACGTATATCATTTGACTTGCAGTGACCATACAAACACTTCGGTGACTTAACCTTTTTCCAGAAGGGGGGGCAGATTCTGCCCACTCCTCAGCTTCTTGCCATAGTATCTCCGAAACGGTTTGAGATAGGCTCTTGGAAATTTGGTGACTTTTCCTACTTTTGCTGATTTTTGGGGGATTTTATCCAGAAGCCGACCATTGTCGCCTGCGTTGCGTTTGTCCTACAATAAAGCTGTCTGTTGCGAATTGGCGGAATTTTTATAAAAATTATCACACCTAATCATTAACAAAACACATAGCAAAAGCCTGTCGAAGTAGCGTTTGAACTGGGATCCGTGTCGGCTATGAAATGCTCATCTTTTAAAAATATAATGTGAGGCAATCTGTTCAAGTAACCAAGCCCAATGCATTATGAATTCAGCACAACATTTTTTTTGCTTATATGAGCAGATTCAGATTACCTCCTGAGAATGAAAGCCTTTCAGACACGTTGTTTAGATTGCGTGAATCCTCTCAAACGTATGCTGTGCTGCACTGGGACACCTTGTATTGATACTATTTTTCCATCTCCAGGAACGAAATAATTGTGTGAGTTAGTGGTGCTGTTTGGATAAGTTATACTTATTTCAATTATTGATAAATTCGCGACTTCTTTGTAAATTTTAAGGGTTCACAGGTGGCTGACGCAGACCGGAGTTTTTGGGGGAGGGCAAACCCATGTCTGCCTCTCCTCTTGGTGGAGCGAACATTTTTTGCTCTACAGACATAGTGTAAACACCTTTTTTCAGTGCTCGACAGACCTAGTATAAGCTACCTCTCCAATTACATGACCGCTCTCCGGGGTGGGGGGGGGGTTGTGGGAGAAAATATTGTTTGCTCTACAGACATAGTGTAAACACTTTTTTTCAAAAATTTCCCCGGCGTTTTGGGGGCGGCAAAAGATAGTGTGGCCCCCTCCAGCGCTTTTGGGGGGGGCATTGCCGGAATAGCCCCACCTGCGTCCGCCAATGGGGGTTCAAGGCTAAATAATCCATCACTAATAAGTTCATTTGCCCCCGTCTCCCTCGAAACAATGGCTCTTCTTCTATCACTTTTAATGACTGTTATTTTTCATTTATATAAATTGTTTCCAAGTTGTTGCCAGTTTAGGTCTAGGAGTCAGAGTCCCACTAGCTTCATCAAGGTCCTTCTCACAGAGACACCGAACGAGCAACTCCCACGACGAAGGGTTAATTAAGGAGCCAAAGTAGAACATCTCACAAAGCATAAGGACGGCCGCGTACCTCAGGTCACTCTCCTACCAGTCAGATGCCAGCTGACCTACGGTATTTACGGTACCTACCAGCTGCCAGTTAAACTAAATTATTTTGCCAGAAGTTGCAAAAATGTCGGGTTAGAGGTAGATGAACTACGGTGGCGCTGCACGATGGTGTTTTTTACTACCTGTGGAAGCCGGACGAGGCCGGTTGCGCCCCCCCATTCCCTCGTGTGGGCGCGTGTTAATTCTCATAAACTCTGAAACTGGCACGATGAAAATTTCATAAAGACAATGCAATATCATTGCAAGCAACTGATTCCAAAAGCAATCGCTTTTGTGTGCGGTGTTAAACATAAGGCTGCACCCATGCAGCGGTAAAAAACCCTACGTTAGGTGCTAAAAACTTGGAATTTTTAGCAAGAACGTATTTAAAAAAAAATTATCAAAAGATGATTTATGAAGCAAAGTATTGAGGTGGCAAAAAGGTTAATTTCAGCTGCGAACAAGTCAAGCCAGGTCACAAAACAAAAGGTCAAATGGTTTAATAGCAAATTTTTTAATTTAAAATTTTATTTTCAAATAATGTATGGTTCAAGACAAGTTTAATGATATACAAAACTTGTTAATCAGGCAATGCGTGTTTTAGTTATGAAGCATCAAAGATGAGTCTACAAGGTGACCTCCCGAAAATGCCTCGGGCTCAAACTCGGTCACCGTTGGTTGGAGGGGGCTAAGATTCTCACAGGCGTGTTCCTGGCCCAGAACTACCCCGGAGACAAAGTTTCAGACTTTCTAGACATGGTGGTGTCAAATTGAAATATGTTTGATCGTTTCGCCCCAATTGGAAAAATTATTCCAATAAACCATATCTTGGATTCTTATATCTGCTATAAACTCAGGGCTCGTTTCCACCTTATGCACGTTCTTTTGCCACCACAAACAACTTCTGTGGCAGAGTAAATGCCATTTTGGAACTGAGTCTCGTTAAGATACGGTAGTACAGCGGTCTGTACTTCATATCACTTTTATGTTTATAATGGAACAGCCTATGTACACGAATGAGTTTATTCGCAATCATCCCCGATCAGGCAAGGTTTTTCGTGGTTGCACGTCGAGCACAGTACAGGACTAAAATACACAGGTTAAAAAGGTAAGGATAGTTAAAATCCAGGCATATCTGCAACTTAAGCAAGAACCAGAAATCACTCAGTGTTCTGCAAATAAGCCCTTAAAATGTGTTTAAATACTATCTGGCTCGAGGCATTGCGAACGTTGGGCGGTAGTGCGCTACATTTGGTTGTGCCAACACTTGCTAGTCTCCGTTTGTCAGCTTACGTTCTCGCACGCGCAGGTCGAAGTTTGTGAACTTGTCTCGTGCTATGGTGGTGTTCGGCATATATAAACCGATTTATCAGGTCGCTCGGTTCTTCTGTGATAATGCATGTACAGTACACAAACAGCGAGATTACACAAGTGTTGTTTTATGGCATTCAGTGGGGTTTACCACAACCCAATTACATCACAACCACATTTAAACTATGTCTCAGCTCATCTTGCCAATAATCTATATATTTACGTGCGCGCAAGACACTGCTTCAATTTACATTAACAATTTTACGCAATAAGCATAAGACTTCACACGTGTAACCCCCCTGCGTCTGACTCAGGGTATATCTCAGATCAATACATGAACAGGAGCGGAGTGAGGAACACTTTTACAAGCAGTGCTGGTGCGCTTTTAAATGTGATTACACATACACATGGAAAGAAAGCATCACATAGGCGGATACTGCATTATCACAACGGAGTGCTATGAAAATAGCAACTCTGATCTATACTGATGCCTTGGACTCATTCTCTGTGTGCTGTCCTTCTCGCTCGGCAACCTCCTCTGCATCTCCACATAACCTGTTGGCCTTCTTCAGCATTTGAACAATGTTGAGTAAGGATATTCCGAGCATGAGACCGAGGTTGCCGCCGAAGTCAGTCACCATTTCCCAGACAGTGTAGGCCAGCCTTTCCTCCAGCACCTGCATCATATATTTACCCAGTGAAATACGAACAAGATAAGTATGGGGGGAAACGAGAAGTATAGTTTGAATACTGCAATGAAGGCGATATAATTGTTTGCACACAAGGCCGTGGACATGAAGAGCAGTTGATATCCAGACCTCCAAGTGTATGAAATCCTTCTCTAAACGTGCAGGGTGGTAGCTTGATATGTTGAGCAAAACGCCACATGCCGTTAAGCTGACAGATGGTATTCTTCTGGTAGGAGTTGGCTGCGCAAGAGTGTACGCAGGAGGCTTCATTATAGGCTGGGTCAGCCTCACAGGGCCGTTTGGCGCGATTTACAGCTGAAATCTGCTCAAAATGAGCCTTAAAATCAACTTGGTTAAACCGCGGATGATGCATAAACATGTATGTGCTAAGTTGTGGTTCCCGATATTTCATCCTAGGAAGCAGTATAGGGCTAGATGAGTGAATGAATACACGAAAGACTTCAAAGCCCGTTAGAAAACGTATAGTGCCCTCAGACATGTTACGCAATACCATCAACGTATCTTCATACTTCATCATGTCAGGGTCGAATGAAATGTTCGGCATCCCAAAACCATTGTCACCGAGTGACATTATCCTCATTTTTGTCCCGTTTTTCCTGGTTCATTCCAACCGCAGTGTCCGTTTCTGCGATTCCAGCTTTTTTCTGGTCTTCGCCCTTCGTAAAAACAGGTGCACCTGGCTTGTGCTCTGAGAATCCAATGCCATGATAAAACTTCATTCGATATTGCTTTCCCGGAGGGCCCATCAAAGTCATCCATATTGTCCCTTCGTTCGAAGAACCTAGTACCTGAGCCGTGTAGCATGTTTCATAGACATATGGTGAAATGATGCGATGCCAACTGATATCGTGTGTGATAGAACTAACACCAAAAAACCCCGACTTGACGATAACCTCTTCTGGGCTTAGACTTCCTGCTTCCAGTAACTGCTTCCATGTAAAATCGGACAGAAAAGGGTACAGCAGTTCATCTATGCCTTCAATATTGATCCATATGGCTCGTCAGAAAAAAACGTTTAAAGTGTTTATTTTTATCAAAAAAGGGGAACGACATGTTTTCCGTTAGAACGTTAAAACGGTCGGCAATCAGGTGACTAAGCCTACCCATGTGAACTAGACCATGACATAAGGTAACGTTTGGAAATCTAGCTGGCTGATACGACACGGATGTAGAGACAGGTTCCGACTGGTACAGTTTTATCTTGAGGGCGCAGAGTGCTAGAAGGCCTACCACGCACAGGAGTTCAGCCAGTGAATACAGTGATCGGAGAGCGCGGGCTGGAGTCATTGCTGTTGAATCGAGTATGCTGTTGATTGCTTATAAACACAAATCTTACTCAGTGTATGATGGGCTCTCCTCAGCTTGATGATATCCCGTGCTTTCTACAATCACTGTTATATAAGCTCTATATCAGGCTCTGCTGAGGTCAATCTTCGGTGGCGTTTCTGCCCTTCCTGAAATGAATCAATCTCGGGAAGAAGCTTTGCACCGCTGCAGTGAACGATCAGCACTGAGGCGTGAACGCTTCTCGTCCTCACTTTTGAAGACTGTCTCCCAACCCCATCCCCAGACCTTTCAGCAAGAGGGCTGGACACAGTACAATGCTTTGCAATTACTATTATTGGACAAAACACCTCACGGTAAGTACAGCTTAAAGGACAAAGAGGCGCTTACATGGATTAGTTTCCCACAACACGTTGCGGCCAAATGACGGAGTGGAGACCCGGTACGGTGCTTTTCCGGATCCACCGGCTGAAGTATGGTGGAGCGAAAGTGCAGGGGCGGGGAAAAGAGCTTATAATCCTTGTAGAAACAATGATGCTTGTATTTGGTTATTTAACTGTATTTTTGGGGTTCACTTTACACTCGACGAGAGATATTCTGCACCGCATGCAAACGCGTCGTTAAAAAGGGAGACAGAGGTCTGGGTTGCAATGTTTCATGTAAAAGTTTCTCGATTTTAACCAAATTATGAAATACAAAATGTCTAACCCGCTAGTGCGAACGGCAATGGTGAGCCCATGGTCGACGACAGACAGTTCAAATCAACAATGTTAAATCCTCCCTGTTTCCATTGAACGCCGGCTGTCCACAGGGATCCGTCCTGGGGCCTTTGCTTGCCTTACTGTACCTAAATGCCTTGTCTGGCAAAACTGAAAACGAAATGATGTTTTTCGCAGAAAACGATTGCCTAATCACAAGCCACAAGCCAGAAAATATCCAACATGTACAACAATCCCCCCAAAACGACATCACCCAAATTGAAAACTACGGAAAGGATCAGTGGTCAAGAATCTGTTCATCGTGTTACCTACTATTTTTCAGCACATAATTTTCGTTACCTGGCCTAGAACCTGGCCAAACGCGACTGGTGTCTGATTAAGCTGATGCAGGAGCCTAAAGAAACATCAAATTTACGCACCAGGTGTTACTCCTGTACAAATTCGAGCAATACGTAATGAAGGAAGATCCAACGTGCTCTTGGTAATACGTGATTCACCATTCACGCGGTTTCTTCAGCTCCACAACCCGTAGTTATGGAGGCACTTCTATTCCGTGCCTTGGAATGGACCTGATATCTTCAGAAGTGCGAGAACGCATAAATAGCCTTTAATCAAATGATTTTGTGAAATCGATCGACTGGAGAAACGTAGCTCTCATAGAGCTCAAAAGTTAAAGTGAGGTGACCTTGGTTGACCTCGCTTGGTGACCTGACCTTGGGTGACCCGGGGTAAAAAATTTCAGGGATGGTGGGAAAATAATGGAGTGAGAGATAGAGCCCTCAACCGTGGTTCTGCGTCTCGTCGTTTTTCTGCTATCCTGAAAATAACCTTAGGGGGCCATCGATGGCTCCCGGTGGGGTGAGGGTTAAGTGCATATTTTTACTAAGACATTATGGGAGGGCTTAATTTTCACTGGTGTTCTCCAATTTTTCTTTCCCTTTTTGTCTACATTTAACAGTTTTCCATCAACACGGGAGACTAATCAGGTAAAAACTTAGACAAAGTCAATTATTCATGCAAATTTATTTCTTTCTTCTGAAAATTAAAGCACATTTTTATGTAAGTAATGAAAGACAGTGTAACTTATTAGGGAGCATAAGTGGAAGATATTCCTCCATATCTGTAAAAGCACTGGATTATTGGAACCACTCACAAGGCATTTGGGAACTGCAGGCTAGGGCATCAAATCAATCAGCAAAATGTGGCAGGGAGAAATCTGCTGCAATGGATGAGGCAGCTCAAATTGTGCCCATAATAAACAAACATTTGTATTAATGTAGAATATTGTTCATGTGGGCAGAACCATCTCCCTAAGTAGTTCCACTGTTCAGCCACATTTAACCTTTCGCTCCGGGCGGGGGGTCTTTTTAGACCCCCCTCGGGTTTTTCCGAAGTGACCAAAAAACGGCGGCGCGCAGCTCCGCCAAACTTAATCTAGCTGTTTCTTCATTATTTTTACATCTTTCCTGAAAATTTTGGCTCAAGGTCATATCAGGTCAGGTCACCAGGCCAGGTGAAGTGACCTCACCCTCAAAAAATACTTAGGACCACATAACTAAAAGAAGGGTTAATCGATCAAGTTGAAACTCATACCACATATTGGGCCCACCAGGAGCTACAACATTTGTTCCGGGATTTTTTATATTGGTGACCTAAGGTCATGTGCAGAGCATGACCTCCCCATTGTCAACACATGGGGATAATCACGAAATGAGCTTTTCTCAGTAAGTATGGATGGAATCAACTTCAAACATCGGTTACGATTTGATCTTAGCCCATTTCTGAAGTTTATGCCAAAAATTTTGAGTTGTGACATTTAAAAGGCCACTTTAGGTCAAATAAGCATTTTTGGTGTTTTACTCTATAAATTTAGAATAAACTAAGATAGAAATTTTATTTTGTCACCAAAGTGTTTGTATAGTCACTGGAAGTCAAATGATATATATCATGACTATACCAGGTCAAGTTGGGTCAGACCGTTGACCTGGGTCAGGTCAAATTCTTAAATTTGACCTGGCATAGCAATATTATATATCATTCGATCCGTATTGACGGGAGGATTGCAATGATGCATCAACTATGGCTGTATCTTGTTTGGTTTGGAAGCTATTAGTGAAAAAGTAAACGCCCTTATGCATCGGTGGCTGTGGACATTCCCAAGAATATGTCCAATATTTAGTGACCTGTAGCTCCCTTGGCTTTGACCTGACACGACAATGAATGCCACTTTTATGAAAGCGCATCTCAAGAGCTTTCGAATGGTGTTAGAAAAATGTTTTCTAGCTATCATAGTACCTGAGATATATGAGGTTCCTCTTAGTACATCTCATATTAGCGATTTTTACCTATTTTGACCTCTGGTGACCTTGATATTGACCTGACAAGAAAGATGACCTAAGTATTTTCGATATCATTTGCGAAGAGCTTTCGATTGCCGTTTTGCGCTTTTTTCTAGCTCTCTTAGTTTTTGAGATCGTGGGGGCGGTCTTTTTAGGCCCCCACCAAGGGGGTGGCTCGTACCCGCCACCGGGGCAAGGGGGTTAAAAAAGAAAGATAGCATGCATGTTTACCACAAGCTTGAATTTAGCTTCATTTGATTTGATGTTAGGGGTGTGAATTAACATATTTTTTCAGTGTGCTCAGGCACCCTCAATCATAAATTGGGAGTGGTATTACAAATTCCTTCAAATTTTCTAAATTCTCATTTTAATGATTGTGGTTCTTCTGAAGTGCAACACTTCACTTGGGCCAAGAATGCCCAAATGATGCAAAGTTACCAAAAAGAATCTGCAAAGACTGCCGAAATCAAATGTTGCTGAAACCTGACATATTTTACAAGCTGGCTGCACAGGCATGAATAGGCAGGTACTGAGAAACAATTGCATTCAATTTTTTCCTTTTTCTATGATAGGAAGATGACAAAAATGAGGAGCAAGAAGCAGACAAAAGAAGAGCAAGCAAGACAAATCATACAAAAAGCAACATAATGAGCTCACTTCAATTATCAAACAAAGCTTACCAAAGATCCTTGGCACTACGATGAAAACTTCTCTCCTGGTGCAAACCATGAGCCAGCTATCCGCTTGTCCACAGCAGGGTTCAGGTTTGGGTGAACGGACTTGAAATGCCTATTCAAGTTTACGCCATTGAAAGTGCAGCCAGGAATGCCACACTTGACCCGCTTTCTTATCTCTGTCCCATTGGCCATCTTGATCAAATTATTGCAAGCGTACATCCCTTTACAGCACACTGTCGATATAATTACTGTGTATCGCCAAAGTTTATTATTTTCACAAGTAAGCAACCAAACAGAAAGCACGAAAATCACCACTCACTAACCGCGCCACCACTCCTCCAGAACATTCCCCGGACTCAAATCCGCACGGCGCACCGCGTACAACGCGCAGATCTGATTGTTTGTTAAAGCACCTCCTGCTTCTCGTCCTGAGGGAGCACAGGTAACAGCGGTAACAGTAGGTAACATTTATGGAAGAGTAGGCGGTCCGGCTGTTCATATTCTTGAATCAAAATCACGTTTCTTCTTTGGAATCTTGCTTTTTCTCATAGAAAACAATTAAAAAAAAATATTTTGAAGATAAATCCGGGCTCTTGGATTGCAAATAATCCTTAATAGCGAGAATTTGCTCTCGAAAGGTCGAATTCCATGTTGATAATGTTGGGTTAGTAGGAAGTGGCCAATCTCTGACCATCTCTACTAACCCTCTAAAGGTACTTGTTCTTGATGGCCATGAACTAACTAGAGATGACAATGTCATGATTTTGGGACGGTAAGCCAAATATGTCCAGTCGATCCACGAATGACAAAAATAGTATAATCAGATTTGAATCAGAACAGATGCAGTCTCATGGTTACCTGCTGTCGACTGTGGAGCTGGTTCATGTTACCTGCTATGGTAGGTGAGTAGGCGATTTTCTTGACCTCTGGAAAGGATTGGCTAATTAAATTTAACGCCTTAACAATCCAGCAGTCATTTTCATACCGAAGAAATAAAGTAGTTCCAAACCTTGTTTTTGACTCCCAGGCTATCCCTGTGGCCAGCCAGCACAAACACCTGGGACTAGTCCTTTCAACTGACCGAACACTCCCACGACCACGTTAACCACATTGTCAAAAGTAATTACTACACTCGGTCCACTTTACCCGATAGCCCCATACCTACCCAGAGAAGTCATTGCTCAAATTTACAAGACATACGTGCTGCCCCACTTTGACTATGCCGACATAATATGCGACGGACTCCCGACAGTGGACGACGCACAGCGACCTGAGCGACTTCAGAATCGGACTGCCAGACTAGTGACATCGACTCTACAAAGAACTTTTACAGACAATCTAAGACACGATCTTGGGTGGTTCCCATTGAAAATTAGGCGTGAGCTGCAAAAATTGAAGTTTTTTCCACCGACTTACTCCTGGTATAACCCCCAACTATATCCAAAGAATCCCACCAGACGTACGGGCAAACACAGTTTACCGTTCACTTCGAAACGCCAGAAGCAGGACGGAAATATAATTTAGAACATCACACTATAAGTCTTCATTCCTACCCAGCACAATAAAACTTATCAACAAGCTACCTAGACACCTTTCAGAATTCCAGTCTCACAACACATTCAAACAAGAACTAGAAAAGCACTACAAAAATACAGATCCACCTAGGTACTTCAATTTCGGCTCAAAATCGAGAATGTCTTTTTAGCTCGGATAAGAGAAGGCATGTACAAATTCAAACGGTCATTTGTGCCAAGTCCAAATCGCTGAATCACCTTGCTGCTACTGCGGTTATAGCTGGGACAGAACGGAACATTTTTTCCTACAATGTCCAAAGTTTATTATACAGAGACATATTATGATGAACAACATTAGCTCAATAATTAACAGACCATTTGAAAACCTACACCGTAAGATAAAATCGACGTTATTCTTTCTGGCTTTTCTCTTCACCCGGACAATGAGCGCGCAGTACCTCGGGAGGTTTTCCGCTTTATAAGCAACAGCCGGAGGTTTGCCTGAACTGGCAACTGGCAGTCGTGCGCGGCCGACCGTTCAGCCGGCCTGGCGTAGTACGTGGCCCGTGCGGGGGCAGGGCGTGGGCGGTGAGCCCTACGGCGGCGCTACCGTGATTGTAGCTATGACACCCGAGCGGTGCCACGATCTAAGCGCTTCGGCGCTTTTGCACCAATTGGGCTGCACATTCAATGATGTTCTTGTTCTGTAAAAGAAGAAATAAATGAGCATGAGTATGAGACAATAGTTTAGTTCTAGACTGGAAGGTTTTTGTCGATAGCATGTCTTAACACGCCCAGTGGAGGTGGTCCTAAATTGTCACCCTCATATTTTCCGAGGTACAGAGGTGGCCAGAGAACCGTTGGCCGGCGGAAAACGCCACTTGACCAAATTTGAGGAATTTATGAGTGCGTCGATCGATGAAGGAATTGTGAAAATCGATCAATAATTTTCACTTACAGGATTCCAAAGTGAGACCTATATTTTGAGACTGTCGCAAACGCGCGGTCGCACCAGTTTACCACTGTAGACCGAGTGGTGACGTCAAAGGTCATACAATCAGGTTATATATAACCTGATTGGCTCAGTTCAGACAGATGGCAGAATATCACACTCTCACCCTTGCCCACAACATCATCGGAACTAAACAACCGATAGGGCTATCCTCATCCCTTCAACATAACACTGACATCCATACCCGACAAACGCGTCAATCTCAACAGCTACATTTGCCGAGGATACGGACAGAGGCTGGCCGACGGCAGTTCATATACAGCGCCCCCATGTTGTATAATGCTCTGCCGCCGAATCTCACAGAACTGCGAATGGCTGCCTTAACCTTCGCCCGGGTGGGCTGGGGTCTTTTTGGACCCCCCTCGGTTTTCCGAAGTAACCAAAAAACGGCGTAGGCGTGCAGCGCCGCTAAAACCTAATCTAGCTGTTCCTTCATCATTTTTACATCTTTCCTAAAAATTTTAGCCCAAGGTCCATACCAGGTCAAGGTCACCAGGCCAGGTGAAGTGATGACCTCACCTCAAAAAAATACTAAGGACCGCACTTAACTAAAAGAAGGGTTAATCTTGATCAAGTTTCAAACTTATACCACATATTGGACCGTTACAGAGACCTAGCAACATTTATTTTGGGATTATTTATGTGTGTATTGGTGACCTAAAGGCATGTGCATGAGCATGACCTCCCCATTGTCAGCACATAGGGATAATCACCCAAAATAGGCTTTTTCTCAGTAAGTATGGATGGAATCAACTTCAAACATCAGTTACGATTTGATCTTAACCCATTTCTGAAATTTATGCCACAAAAATTTTGACATTATTGACCTTTAAAAAGGTCACCTGTAGGTCAAATAAGCATTTTTTGGTGTTTTCTCTATCAGAAAATTTAAGACTCAAATAAGATAGAGCTTTTATTTTGTCACCAAAAATGTTTTTATAGTCACTGGAAATCCAAGTGATATACATCATGACTATGCCAGGTCAAGTTAGGTCAGGCCGTTAACCTAGGACGTGGTCAGGATTCTTAAATTTGACCTGGCATAGTAATATCATATATCAATCCCGATTTGTATTGACGCGAGGATTACCACGTAGTTGCCATAAGCTACGGCTGTATTTTGTTTGGTTTGGAAGCTATTAGTGAAAAGTAAACGCCCTTATGCATCAGTGGCTATGGACATTTCCCAAGAATATGTCCAATAGTTAGTGACCTGTGAGACTCCCTAGGCTTTGACCTGACACGACAATGAATGCCACTTTTATAAACGAGCATCTCAAGAGCTTTCCGGAATGGTGTTAGAAAAATGTTTCTAGCTATCATAGTACCTAGGATATATGAGGTTCTCTTAGTACATCTCATATTAGCGATTTTACCCTATTTTGACCTCTGGTGACCTTGATATTGACTCAGGCGAGAAAGATGGCCTAAGTATTTTCGATATCATTTGCGAAAAGCTTCCGTTGTCATTTTGCGCTTTTTCAGCTCTCTTAGTTTTTGAGATCGTAGGGGCAGTCTGCATTTGGGCCCCCCACCAAAGTGGCTCGTACTTCCCAATAGGGCAAGGGTTCAAGAAAGATAGCATGCATTGTTTTACCACAAGCTTGAATTTAGCTTCATTTGATTTGATGTTAAGGGTGTGAATTAACATAATATTTTTTCAGTATGCTCAGGCACCTCAATCATAAATTCGGAGTGGTAATTACAAAATTCCTTGCCAAATTCCTAAATTCTCAATTTTAATGATTGTGGTTCTTCTGAGTACAACACTCCCACTTGGAGCCAAGAATACTTTATTAATTGCAAAGTTACCAAAAAGAATCTGCAAAGACTGCCCGAAATCAAATGTTTGCCGAAACCTGACATATTTTACAAGCTGGCTGACACAGGCACTTGAATAGGCAGGTACTGAGAAACAATTGCATTCAAGTTACCTTTTTCTATGATAGGAAGATGACAAAATATGAGGAGCAAAAGCAGACAAAGAAGAGCAAAGCCAAAGATAAATCATACAAAAACGGCATGTGACATAATGAGCGCACATGATTATCAAACCAAAACTTACCAAAGATCCCTTGGCACTACGATGGAAACTTCTTCATCTGGTGCAAACCCCCGAGCCAGCCTATCTGCTTGTCCACAGCAGGGTTCCAGGTTTGGGTGAACGGACTTCAAATGCACTATTCAAGTTTACGCCATTCGAAAATACAACCAGGAATGCCACACTCGGCCCGCTTTCTTATCTCTATCACACTTAGCCATCTTGATCAAATTATTGCAAGCGTACATCCCTTTACAGCACACTGTCGTTACAAATTACTGGTGTCGCGCTTAAAAGTTTATTATTTTTCACAAGTAAGTAACCAAGCAGAAAGCACGAAAATCACCGCACTCACTAACCCCGCCACCTCTTTTATCTCCGGAACATACCCCAGGTTCAAATCCGCACGGCGCATACTCGCGTACAACGCGCAAATCGGATTGTTTGCATTCAAGCACCTCCTGCTGCTCGTCCTCAGGAGCACTTGAGTAACAGCGGTAACAGTATGCTAACATTCACGGAAAAATAGGCGGTCCGGCTGTTCATATTCCTGAATCAAAATCACGCTTCTTCTTTTGCGGAAGGATCTTGCTTTTTCTCATAGAAAACAATTAAAAAAGTTTTGAAGGTAAATCCGGGATCTTGGATTGCAAATAATCCTTAATAGTGAGAAATTTGCTCCTCGAAATGTCAAATTCCATGTTGATAGTGTTGGGTTAGTAGGAAGTGGCCAATCTCTGACCATCTCTACACTAACCCTCTAAAAATTACTTGATATCGTGATGGCCATGAACTTCACTTCAGAGGATGACAATGTCATGATTTTTTGGGACAGTAAGCCAAATATGTCCCAGTCGATCCACACCAGAATGGTAAAAAATAGTATAATCATCAGATTTGAATCAAAACAAATTACTGATCTCACTGATTGCCTGTTGTCGACTGTGGAGCTGGTTCATGTTACCTGCTTTTTGGTAGAAGAGTAGGCGATTTTCTTGACCTCTGCAAAAAATTGAACTAATCAAATTTAACGCCTTAACAATCCAGCAGTCATTTTCTATACCGAAGAAATACAGTAGTTCCAGTGGCACCTTGTTTTTAACTCCCCGGAAGGCTATCCCTGTGGCCAGCCTTTGACGAAACACCTGGGACTAGTCCCTTCAGCCAACTGACCAAGACTCCACGATTACGTTAACCCTCATTGTCAAAAAAAGTAATTACTACACTCAGTCCACTTTACCCGATAGACTTTACCTACCCAGAAGTCCTTGCTCCAATTTACAAGACATCCGTGCTGCCCCAGCGACCTTGACTATGCCGACATAATAGGCGTCGAGGCTCCCAACAGTGGACTGACGCCACAGCGACTCAGAGCGACTTCCAGAATCTGGACTGCCAGACTGATTGACATCGACACTACAAAGAACTTCTACAGATAATCTAAGACCACGATCTTCCAGTGGTTCCCGGTGGAAATTAGGCGTAGGCAGCTTTACTAAATTGAAGTTTTCCAACCGACTTACTCACATGGGTATTACCTTAGCTATGTCAAAGAATCCCACCAGACGTACCCGAACCAACCACAGTTTGACCGTTTACTTAAAACACTAGAAACAGGACGGAAATACCATTTTAAGAACATCACTCTATAAGTCTTTGTTCCTACCAGCACAATAAAACTTATCAACAAGCTACCTAGACACCTTTCACAGAATTACAGTCTCACCCAACACATTCAAACAAAAACTAGAAAAGCACTACAAAAATACAGTCCACCTAGGTACTTCAATTTCGGCTCTAAAATCGAGAATTGTCTTTTAGCTCAGATAAGAGAAGGCATGTACAATTAAGCAGTCATTTATTACCAAGTCCAAATAAGCTGAATCACCTTGCTGCTACTGCGGTTATAGCTGGAGGAACGGAACATTTTTTCTACAATGTCCAAAGGATTTAATATACAGAGACAAATTATGATGAACAACATTAGCTCAATAATTAACAGACTATTTGAAAGCTACACCGTAAGATAAAATCGACGTTATTCTTTCTGGCTTTTTCCTCTTCACCCGGACAATGAGCGTGCGGTAGCCGGGTTTTCCGCTTTATAAGCAGCAGCCGGAGGTTTGCCTGAACTGGCAACTGGCAGTCGTGCGCGGCCGACCGTTCAGCCGGCCCGGCGTAGTGCGTGGCCCGTGCCAGGGCAGGGGGCGTTGGCAGTGAGACCACCTACGGCGGCGCTACCGTAATTGTAGCTATGACACCCGAAGCGTTGCCACGATCTAAGCGCTTCGGCGCTTTTGCACCAATTAAGGGCTGCACATTCAATGATGTTCTTGTTCTGTAAAGAAAAATAAATGAGCATGAGTATGAGACGATGGTTTAGTTCTGGACTGGAAAGTTTTGTCAGTAGCATGTCTTAACACACCCAAGGAGGTGGTCCTAAATTGTCC